>JALBYF010000054.1:0-126725 GCA_023212725.1 Tranzscheliella williamsii | reverse complement strand
GCCGGCGCCGTCGTCGTCATCGACACGGTCCGATACTGGCGGTTCTGGTCGCCATCATCAGCATGATTCCGTCCCGGCTAGCTCAGTCGGTAGAGCGTCAGACTCTTAATTGCAAGGGTTTCCGAGCTTGTCTCGGGTCATCTGAATGTCGTGGGTTCGAGCCCCACGTTGGGAGATTTTTTTTGCATGCCGATATTTACTAGCCTTGTGGAAGACCCGACATGCTTCGAACTGGATCAGTTTTGGCCACCGAGGTCAAGTAGCACGCGGCGCTGCAAGGCAACGAAACAGATGCAAACAGTTAAGCGATGCAGGGAGTATCTGAAGAACAATAACGATGAGGGGAAGACACTTGCAGAAGGACGACTATTGTTACGAGGCGGACAAGAAAAGATGAAACAAGGAAGAGACTGAATGGTACCTGACTGGCGGCGGAGCAGTGCGTCTGTTGTTTTCCTCAGCGCCCGAATCGCAGGCGAAGGCCCAGAGCATCGGATCCTGTTTCGACAGAGATGCGGTCTTCGGCTTTATCCACTGCAGGGCTTAGACCGGACGTCAATTCAGGCCCCGCGTCCTCGATCAAAGATGGCCGACCGTAATTGGCGTCAGTGATGGCGGCCGAGGTGGCCGTGGAAAAACGCGTGCGGCGGGCGTGTCGTACGCTGTCCGTTGCTTGTTCCGCCGAAAAGGTCGGGAAGACGTCGTATGGCGACACGGATGAAGACGGTGTGGGCGGCAGGCCACCGGAGCTACCGATACTCTCTGCTCCCGTGGATCCCTGCGTCAAGCTGGTCATCTCCGAAAAGGCCGAGGGAGAGACCGGCTCGGAAGGTAACAACGCCTCACTGTCTCTGGCATCCACCGACGCTATTGCGCTGTCGGAAGTCGTTGCGTACACAGCCCGTGCGTGGCGCTCTGGCTCTAAAGTCTCCCGTGGGATTTCCAACGGAGCTAGAGGACCAGGCAAGGGTCCGAAAGAAGTGGGCCGAGCATGCGGATCTGGCTGGCCCTCGACTACTACGTTACGTCGTCGCGAAGCTCGGGTAGCTCTGGTAGGGGAAGAAGCCCTGGAGCCGGATCGACTGGTAGATTGTCCTGTCGTGCCAGATGGGACAGCGGTAGCACGCCGTTCGAATAGGCCCGTACGCCTGGCGGACTGGGCAGCCTCCGGCCGAGTGTCCTGCCGCTCTGCGGATGCTGACGGACCAACGTCCTGCGGCGTGGGTACAGCTGAGTTGGAGAGACGAGCTTGGTTCAACTGAACTGGCAAAGGGGCGTTGAGAGAACTCGTCAATCTACGAGCTTGCGTTGGACCTGGTCGGCTGCTCGTACGGCTGCGCGTCGACATGGCGGGGCTCGACGCTGAGTCTTGCGCTAACATAATAGATGGACCGGTGCTGAAGCCGTTCATGCTTGACGAGAGGCTTCTGTCTGAACTGAACGAACTACCGAAGGGGACGGGATCGTGGGGTATGAGCGGCGAGTGAAGGTGCGCAAGCATTTCCGTTTCACCAAAGTAGGAAGGCGATGGACTAACACGAGCATTTTCATCGCTCTGACGTGGTCTTCTGCCTCTGAGGGATCTGCGGTATGTCACAACGGGAGACATAGACCCATTTCGTGTCATAACAGGGCTGGGCGGGCCAGAAGATGATATTGACGTCGTACGGGATTGCCGCGACGAGGAAAACGCTGATACCATCGAGTCATCGTGTTCCAGGACGGTGGCAGAACTGCTGCTGTCCCTCTGGCTTTCGCTTCGCATGTCAGCTAACCAGAGCGGGATTTCGGCGAGGGGTGTCCTAGGCGTTGACGAGCCAGTAGGCGTGCCAGAGGACGGATCCATAGGGTCATTGGAAGGACCGCAACCTGTAAGTACGTTGTGCCTGCCATGGTTGAGCTGACCCGAGGCGAGGATGTTTGCATTGGAGTTGGCGGAAGACAAGACGTTCGAATTGGAAGTGGACCGTGAGCGCAGAGCATAGGACGAAGAGGAGCTGCCTGCGCGGGAAAAGACAGGTCGATTGAGGGTTCTTGCAGATGCGTGGCGGCGGGGCAAAGATCTAGTCGGACGTGGAGGGGACATGTTGCTGCTGTTTGAATTTGGATGGATGGGAAGGACACTCGGACTAGACGTAGATGAAGTCAAGATAAGGTTGGAAGTGTTATTATTCTGTGTTCGCTGTTGATGCTGCTGTGCCGAATCATGAACTGGGGCTAGGATGGAAACCGGCGAATAATGATAGTTGCTGCGACCGGAGCGAGAGGAAACATTCCTCATTTTGCGGGCATTTTGACTAGAGGATGGAGAGGATGAGAGAGGAGAAAGCGAGGAAGGGTCGGATGCCGTTGTATGATGACCCTCCTTTCGCTGTCGGTGCATAGGTTCATTGATGTTGCGATGCTGAGCGCTATGTAGCGGCCTTAGCTGCTGCCCCTGCAGTCTTGGATGCGGAAAGCCGGGTTCAGGAAGGCTATTTTGGGGGTTCGGGTGTGCTGATGACGCAGAATTGGGTTCTGCATGGTCGGACAATGCCGGCGATCTTCTACCGGCCATCCGATCGAGAGCCTCATTGGGAGTCTCGAACGTCGAGGAAGAGGATCCTATCTGCAGCGTGGCGACGTTAGCGCGGCTGACCCTCGAAGGAGTGGGAAGACGGTTCTGATCTTGGTCGCCGACGTTAGTTTTCTTGCCACTGCTGGCGTGGGCGCCTGCGTCCCCGCGATCCACAAGAGGAGAAGAGGAAGTTAGGTGATGCTGACTGCTCCTGCTAGGATCGTCTGAGTCGGGTGCATGCTCTCTAAGGGAAACTACAGAGCGTTTTCGACTTCGTCTGCTGCCATTCGTATCCATGGTGGCATCGCTGTCGTCGCCGCTTGCGTCTCGACAAGTGTCTTTGATTGTATATGCTTTTGCAGGTACCATAATGGGCAATCTTTGATCACAAGAGCTCTGAGCTACCGCTGACGCAGAGAGCAGGTCGCTACAAGCGATCGATAGTGCTCGTGACGAGGATGGCCTCAATTTAATGGGCAGAGAGGAAGCTGATGCCAACCATTCGTACTGGATAGCGCCGAATGACGACCTCTCTTCAAGACTTTTGACGATCGCGCTTACAAGGGGAAGAAAAAAATGCCAGGGGATGCAGGAGCAGGTCAGACTTTGTCTCGAACGACGATCCAACTTCTGCACGGGACACAGGGAAGCCAGGTTCCGAGTGCGATCGAGTGCGTTCCTGTGATGGAAGACGGACGAGGAAAGGAGGACGAAGACGACGCTCAAGAAGAAAGGTGCGGAAAGGAGACGCTGGAGGGCCGAGAGAGGAGAGAGGACGGCGGGGAGGAGGCCGACTAGAGCAGGCAGGCGGCAGTGGAAACAGACGAAACGAATAGCCAGACTGGTGCGTGAGCAGGCGACCAAGTCAAACAGGCAACCGAAGAGAGAGCCAAGATGTGCAAATAGACAATACGGAGTGTACTAAACCGTGCAACGGGTCGACTTGCAGCACAGGCATCGCGAGACGGGCCAGCCGACTCGGGAGGAAAGGCTGCGAGTAGAAACCGCACCGGACCTCGGCAGGGTCCAACCGACCTCTATATCAGGGCCAATCGAAGTGCAGCGACTTGCATGTGAGGTATTGCACTTCAGGTCACGGTGCATTCTATCGCAATGCATTGCAGGGGCAAGCGAGTCATGAGTGCATCCACTTGTCGGGCCGTCCGAGGGGTGGACGTGTGATATAGCAACCTGCGGTCCGTGCCTATACTACCAACCAACACTAGCTAGTACTGGACTACCCGCTCATGGCCCAAATACTAGATACACGAGGGAGCTGATTCTCTCACGCCACGTACAGCCCACCGTTTACGGGTTTGTGATGAAAAGAAGAAGCGAGGCCAGCCTGTTCGCTCGAAAGAAACAGAGATTCAACAACGGGGAGCGTTCTTCGAAATTTCAAAACGATGTTCAAATGACAGATTCTATAGCTTGGAGCACCGTGACTCCGTCTCAAGCGAGCACTAAAGGCTAGCTCTATCGTGTGCCCCGGTTTTCTCTGCGATAGCCGGGAGGCAAGATAGGTTACTTGAGCGGTTTAATGGAGAAGGGCGTGCGAGCCGCTCTGTTTTAAGACTCGGCTCCCAAAAGGAAGGCACGAAGGAGTATGGATAGCCAGGGAAGGCGCAAATCGGAAGTGGTCATGGTGATTGCTTCCGCCGAATAGAAGCGAGCGTAGATAGATACAAGTAACGCCGGATCAAGCCGTAGCATGTCGGCCTATAGTCTCCACCGTCGGGTGATGGCGTCTAAAAACCTGCCGAAAAGCCTCGTAGCCTCTGCATCGAGCATTGCATGTAATGAAATCGTAGAAAGTCGCGATTAGGGAGATCCTGTGGCTGGCAACGAAATCGGGTGGGAGGAATGACCTTGCCATGAAAGGCATGCGCATGCACAGTCGCCTTGAATACATGCACTATGAGATTGTCACCATCGTCGTGCAGAGCCCAATCGCCGCGATCAAGGAGTGGTGCAAGCTATCCAGGAGCAGAAGGCCGTAGCTGGGAGCAAAGAGATTAGGAGAGGGGCGGCCAAGCACTTTTTCATAGTACTGCAAGACAGGGAGAGTAAAGAAGGAAGCGCTGTGTCAGAATCAGTGAGGGCAGAAGAGGGAGGTCATTTGATCAGCGACAGTGAGAGACATACCTCCGGCCTGCTCTGTGGAGGATATGAGCAGCTGTGCAATCATCGTAGTGCAGTTCAGAGAGAAGACAGAAGCTTTCACGCGAGATGAGTGCGATGCAGAATCGCGATTGGTTATAAGATGAGCGTTTGGAGTTACTGAGGGTACTTGCTGGATCAGTATCCGGTGGAGCGCGACTCTTGTACTTGAAGCGTGGACCTTTTCGAGGTTCGGGGACGCTACCACCGGTGTCCGCCGTCATCGTTGCCGTCACTGCCGGAGCGGTGCTCACATAAATCGCCTTCCCACGATAGAGGGTCTCGTCGGGATGGAGGACGCGCCCGGTATCGGAGCGAAGGTGTCCTGACGCTTGGTCGACCTCAAAGCAGAATGCAGCTGAAGTAGCGCATAACGGATGTTGTCGACGTGACCAAGGCGTGCAAATTCGAGAGGGATGCTGAGCAGCTTGCGGCCGGCTACATCGGATGTAAGACATCAACAATGGGTCCAAGCCACGACATTGTCGCATCTTCGTAATCGATGCGCTGCATGCTCGCTCCCAATTCAGCTGAGCTACTGGGCTGTATAACTGGCCCCAACTCAGCAAGACCACCCCATATGTCTGCTCACAGACCAGCAACAGTCAAGCTGGTTGAGAGCAAAAAGAGAGAGGGGGTAAGGCGCGGGAGGAGAGCTGACGAGAAATGACAGGATGTGCGTTCGGAGCCGCGCAAGCGTGCAGTAGTGGGTGCATTTGACGTTTCAACTTCTCGGATGCGTTCAGAATGGGTCTTGCTTCTACAGCCATCACCCTGACGATATACTTACAACATGCTCTTTGCTGCGTTCCATAATGTCATACCGCTTGGCCCCGCTCATGTCCACGTGTGTAAGCGGACCTGTGCGCATAAGTCTGGCAAAAAATAGTTACAGACCCATGAGCCAGTTACAAGATGACCCATCACAGTGCATGAAGTGCGTAAGGCGCCCAAAACAGGTCGAGGGTCGAGCACGGACGTAGCGAAGAAAGAGGTCTTAGCTCGAACTCGCAATCACAGAAGTCACGGACGGATCGCTAAGCGAGCATCGAAAGCGGCGACACTCTAATCACACCATCCTACGTCTTGTGACTATAGCGTTAAACCTCGCGCGGTTCTGTAAAAAGGTGCCTAGCGTCGTATAGTGTAGCGGCGTGCAAGCTCGTTCCAGGGCGCTCAATAACAGTTGAGGGAGATGCTGGCTCATAAGACGACGGCCATCTCGGGGCTTGGCAGCTGAGACGCTCGTTCAGGATATGATTGGCCGGACGCTGGGCCGCATCAGTCGTTTATCTGATCCATATCTTCGGCTCGCTCTGCCATCTGAGCCGCGCAAACCGCTTTCGCCCGCTCCCTCGGGGTTACCCGCCGTACATGCGTGCTGCGTCACACCACCTGCGGACCCTGAACCATGCGATGAACGCCAGCGCGCCTGCTGCATACAATGGCAGAGCTTCCACGCAGGTACAGGCCTGTGCAGGGGACGGCAAGTCCAAGGTCAGGCGGACAAGTGGCGTCCGTAAGGGTGCGCAAAAGCCATCAGGAGGTGCGTGTGAACGGCCAAGACGGAGCTTGGCTTGTGCAAAAAGCAGCGGCGGCCCTGGGAGCCGCGCGTGCCATGCGAGGATATGGGGTTCCTCCCACTTTACGCGAATGCAATTGCATTAGCCATCAGTTACGCGTCCCAAACGCAGTTGCGAAACGCATCACAGGGGCATTGTGTTGAGAGCGCTTCTTGTCTGGTGCCATTAGCCACTGCGCCGCGCTGTTACGTGCGCGTGAAGCGCTGCTGCCCTCGCAAGCACCAATGGCACGGCGTTGCAGGCCCTGCGTGGCGAGACATAGCTTGCGATGGCTCTTGCATGTTCCTTATCCGAAGCGATACGGTGCACCTCCGCACGTCTGCTGGTCACGAAAATAACAACGCTCGACCGGCAGAAAGCCCTGCAATGTAAACGTGATTTGGCTCGGTCCAAGCGCCACCTGCCTTTGTCCTTTTCTTGGCGCTGCTCCGCGTTGGGACGTTGCACCATAATGTGTCACGCGAAATGGCGACCTGTCAGCGCAATCTTGGCTAATCCGATGGCAACGTCTACCGCGTCCCCTGCAAGTCACTCCGAGCAGTTCGCTGCGACAGACATGAACAGCCACCTAAATACAAACTAACTTGTGCATAAGGCTCGTCCCCGACAATCTCTCCTCCTTGGCGCGTATTGGCCTGCGTCGATCTTGGCTGCCTCTAGGAGGCACCAAGGCAACCAGGTAGAGAGCCGCAACAAGCTGTGAAAGCACGATGTGAAGGATGCCATTACTCATATGACAGTCAGACATGGTACGGGGAAAATGAGAGATCTTGTGGGTTGACCAACCCAAAAGACGAACAACAATGCCGCTTTGGTTCGGTTAGGATTGCGATGGTTTGCGCCGGCCCACCCCGCTCATAAGCTTGCTCAGGCGGTTTCCGGCGCCGTGCCCCGACTTGCCGGTCGGCCGGTTGGAAGCGGCATCGACGAGCGAGAGATTCGAGTCCTGGCGAATTACAGAAGCTTTAGAATAAACGCTGCCGTTGCTGTTCGAGGGAGGCAGGTCCGAATTTGCGTGCCCATTCGAGCCGCCGGCAGCAGCGGGGGGCATACGGGCGATACCGCCAAGCATGTCCTCTGTGATCGGCGGAAGCGCCTTGGGGTCGGCACTGGCTCGATCGGCCTGAGTACTGGCGCCGGTGGGTGTAGAGGCTCCCTCACCTCTAGGAACAGCTGCAATGTCGGCGCTGCTTTTCTTTGACAAGGAGAGCGAGTCCGTTTGTCGTGTCAGATACGTGATATGTCGCTGTAGTGGTGACGGTGCGACACTCAGACGCCCTCCCTGACCACCGTTGACGCCGTTCGACTGCGACCATCGGTTATTCTGCTGGAGGTCTTCCCTGGCTCGATCGTCGCAGACGTAACCGTAGCTCTCCACAGCTCGATGCATTGCTCCCATACCAGAAGAGAATCCGTTGGTCAGAGTACGCTCAGGCGAGCCCCTGCTGTCGTCCTCGAGGCTGAATCCACCTGCTCCGCTACGCTCCAAGGAATTGGATACATTTCCGCTGGCACCCGCGTCAGCAACAAGCTTCCGGATGTCAAGATCCAATCTCTGTATCTCTTCAGAGAAGTTCTGGACAAAGAAGCGCTCGATCGTCTCGTGGAAGGGCATCATCTCGGCCGGACACAGCTGCGCATGGAGTCGGACGCATCTGTAGATAACAGCAGTTTGATCATCGATGGCTTGTCGCAGACCTCGGATCAAGCCCTCCTTGTCCCCATTGGCATCAAGGAAAGCAGGCGAAAAGAAAGCCTGTTTGAACATAGGCACGCCTTCGTTTGTCGGCGCATCGACCGCACTGTTGAGCGCCATAGATAGGCGGTTGGTGTTGATTTTACCACTAGACACTTTACCCAACGCCGAGTATTTCTTCTCCAGCGTCTCCAGTTCCGCTGTCTTGGCTTGGACATCGTTCAGCGCATTCTCCAAGGGACTGATCTGGACTATGTAGACTTCTGCAACCTCGCTCCTCCGCAAGACTGTTGGGAAAGCATCTTCGCATCGGAGGTACGTCTTCTCCACCCACAACGACGTATATTCGGCGTCAGTAGCTCCGCCTTCGCCATCTCGATGCAGGGGCCGAGTAAAGGAGAACAGATCTGTCGCGCTGACTTCATAATAAGCCCGGACGATTGGAGGGACTTCGGGGTTGGTGAAAATATCCTTGGAGCGATCCGGCTCCGGTTGGATGGCCGTTACTTGAAGAAATTG
Source organism: Tranzscheliella williamsii (assembly GCA_023212725.1). Classification (NCBI taxonomy): domain Eukaryota; kingdom Fungi; phylum Basidiomycota; class Ustilaginomycetes; order Ustilaginales; family Ustilaginaceae; genus Tranzscheliella; species Tranzscheliella williamsii. The sequence goes on along the minus strand of JALBYF010000054.1, from coordinate 118,210 downwards.
CCCTTCCGCAGTGCGAATCTCATTGCCTGGCGTGGCCGTGCTCTTGATAAGCACCGCCTTAGGGTGCTTCGCATGCAGACGATCGCAAAAGGCGGCAAATTTCTCCCAGTCGAGTCCGCGATAGACGAACATCTTGTCTTGCAGTGAGGGTGGCCACTCTTTACCGTAGTACGCGACGCGGAAGTATGCCGGAAATGGCCGTTCCTCGGTGGCAATCTTCTGGTAGAGCTTAGCCTGATGAATGAGCACTTCGGCCAGCCGAGCATAGTTGATGGACCTGTATTCATACTGTTGAGCCAGTTCACGACAGATGTCCACCGAGATCTCCCACGCTTTCCCTTTACCTAGATAGTCGAGGATCAACATGTAGAGAGTTTCCTTGCGAGCAAAGTGAGATTGCCGTGGGAGATCTAGTTCCGGAATCGACTCGACGAAGCAGTCCATGTCCCATGAATGCAAGTCGGCGTGGAGCTTCAGCGTGAGTGCTGCTTCGACATAGTTGTGGTTTTCGAGATGCAGATTGACGAGGCGCAAAACATGGGTAGAAAAAGCTGCCACCCTGTTTGCCTGCCTTAGGAAGCCTAGCAGTTTAAGCGTGCCCGAGACGCGGTCGTCTTCATAACCTTCCTCCAAGGGCAAGCTTCGCACGCTCAAGAGCAAGTCCAGGAACCGGTTAACTGATACGAGACAAGCATGCACCTGTTCGCGCAAGCCGGGGTCAACAGTAGGACTATCGAACAACGATCGCAGTTGGCCGATGAAGAAAGCTCGTGAAATCTCATCGCCCTTAGTGTGCGTCATGAAGAGAATGTCGAGCTTGTCGATGATCTCGGCTTCTATAACGGTAAAGTCGCCGTTCAGATGCCATTCGGACGTAATCATCGTAGCGAGTACTCTGACCGCGCAAGTCCGCAGCTCGTCATGATGAGATAGACAAAGTTCCAAGACAGGTTCCACGAGAGAGGGAACGAACTGCACCTGGAAGCCGCCGGTATTCATACGATCCACATCCACGGTATCGCCTTCTGCGACTGGTTCAGCCGGCTGCTCCGGCCATCCGATCGACGTCCAGAGCTTGGCAAGGATCTGGGCACCTTCGCCACGGATGTCACCCGCGAGACGCCAGACGGCTCTGCGTCTCTGCGGTTTGAACTGCTCAATTACCAGCTGCTCGCTCGACAAGAGCGTTAGCAGCATCGTCAGGCCGGACCGCCAAAGGTTTGAATCAAAGGTGTGACTCTGATCAGGCGTCGGGATGAAGTGGCGGACCATCATCGAAGCTAGCGGATCGGCCATCTTGAGAACCATTTGATGCGCAAAGATGTTGAAATTGAGCCAGGTTTCAGGAAAAGCTTCATTGGACAAAATGGACGTTGCAACCTCAAAGAAATTCGATAGGAACCTGGCAGATTGATCGTGCCCGCCAAGGTCGCGCTCCTCTTCTAAGAAGCTTAGCAGATGCTTACGTGGGCTCAACACCACCAGGACCATTAATACAGCACTGATTTCGCCGAGACCGCAGTTCAAAAAGTCGGTCCGATCCAGCCTTCTGGACCTACGTGACGAGGGACCGCGCATAGCAGCCGGATTACCCTGCGGCTTCTTAGCTATCAACGGGAAGGGGTAGCTGGAGGGAAAGATGACGGGCACAGATGAGGCCGTCGTCGATGGAGCACGATGTCTCTCCAAAGTCCGTATCATAGCGCGGCTGGAGAGCTCGCGGTAAGTCTCGAGAAGTTTCGGCAGGATGCTCAGCAGGTAGTCGACGTTGTCTTGCTCTTGTCGTGTCTCTTGCGATGCAGTGCCCTTAGCTGAGCTGCTGGCGGGCATCAAGCTAGCCACCAGGCTTTCTTGCAGACGGTCGAGGATCACAGCCAGGATTGTGACAGCCAGTCGCGCAGCTTCGGCCCAAGCGATCCTGGCTGCATCTTTCGCATTTTCGTGGTTATTTGTAGGTCCGTGGACCGACTCATCGTACGTACCGAGATGTGGACGGACCCAGCGAACGATGCTGGGTATCATCTGAGAGCGAGAGGCATGATGCTCAAAGAGCATGCTTTGCGTCAGCTGCAGGATGTGTAGAAGCTTCCAAACGGCCATCTTTCCCTTCGAAATGAATACGCTATCCGCAAATGAAGTGGCTGTGCGCACTAGCTCGTCCATGGTAAACACTCTCGAAAGATCGGGGATGATACCGGCGAAATGCTGCAGGGCTAACGTCTGTGTACCAATGATCGAGGTGGGTTTGGAGGTGCTCATCAGTTGATTGATGCTCTTCAGGAGGCTCTCCAGCTCTCGTTTGAAGGCGCTCTCCAAATGGTCAAGGACTGCTCCCCCACCTAGGTCACGATCGCCTCGCTGGTTCTCGCGACTCTGGATGATGAACTTGAAGAGGTACGGCCAGACCTTGATCGCTGCGCGAAGATCCTTGGAAGTGTCCGGTTTCGCCGGATCGGCCATCATTTTGGCCATAGACGCGATTAGCTTATTGTGAGCCGTCGTAAACTTGAAGTGTTGCTCGACATAAACATCAAGAGTGGCCCTGAAGTTGTTGAATCTGCGGTCTTGGACGATGCCAAGCACGGTCACTAGACCGTTGAAAATGAGATCGTCGAGCTCTCCCTTCGAATTGCGGCTGCTCGCAGCAATACCGAACAGCGAGTCAAAGATATCACGCAAGAACTTGACAATCTCGACTTCTCCTACGAAAGTAAACTTTGTAAGCACGCTGCGTAGCTCTTCAAAGTCATTTGCGGGGAGCCGCTCCCAGTTTAGCAGCTTGAGCAAAACGTCATTTTGGGTGTATTTTGTGGAGACTAAGAAGGTTCTTAGAGTGAGAATGTCGCGCAACGGCTGAACGACAGAGCTGAGGCTGCTTGGTACCACATCGACAGCATGCTTTCCAGCTGGTACCACTGGTGGAAGGTTGAAGTAAAGGTCAGGGCCGATTTGAGACGGGGTTCGATTGGTTCTCCACAAGAACAGGGTATGACTGCCGTCGGGTATGAAGGCGCGGTTGGACTCGAAGAGGGGAAGATAAGCGTAGGCAAAGGGCCGAGAAGCTGAGGATGAGCCTCCGCTCTGAGAGACACTGCCGGTGAGCGGTCGCTCTTCCTTGGAACTCCGATGTCGAAAGGAAAAGAAAAGGTGACAATCCTCCATAATGTCATGCGGCAATTGCAGCTTGATCAATTCTCCCCACGTCGGGGCATTCTGGTGGTAGAAAACCATGCTATCGAATTGGGTAATCGGAGGTTCTCCAGCCCCGCGGGATATGACGTTATCCACTACCTTGCCATCGCGAGTTCTAATCTCTGCGGAGACTTGAATATTCTTTATTGACCCACCGGACATCTTGTTGCCGGATGGGTAAAACTCTCCGCTCCAAAGCTTGATATAGGCTTCATTTCGACGGTCGCCAGGAAAGACGACGTCTGGGAAACCGAGTCGAGCTGTCTGTGGAGTATCCTGGAGCAAAGATGGGTTCTCGCGCAAGACTGCACCAGTTTCACCGTGGAAAACCTTGACGTTCAGGGCCAGCATATCTGCTCTCGGCGATTTCTCGAATTCGCGAGTCCTGGAAGCTATGATGTCCTGGTGGAGCGTGCTGAAAGCGGCTTCGTTGTTAGGAATGAAGATGGGCATTACGTGCTCTCGCATGGTTGACGAAGAAGTCACGTCAGTTTGGAACTGGTGATGCTGTCCTAATTCGAGAACGGCACAACCAAAGGGCCTTCGGAAGCTGCGATCACCGGTCATACGGTTGGCGCGGTAGGCTGGTGTGTTGGCAAGTGATGGATCGGCAAAGCTATCAGGGGCATCGATCGGATGGTCGTACCCCGCCGATCCAGGAGCAGCCGGCTTGCTTTCACCTAGCCGCATGCCTCCATGTCGCACTATACGACAAACGACATTGAGATCTTGCATATCGCTGCTGCTAAGATCAGTAAACAGTGCCCGCATCTTGCCTACTTTTGACTTTTTCACCGGTACACCGCAGTGGTTGAGAATGATGCAGAACTCCTCAGTGAGAAAGCGGGCTTCGGCGCGGTTGTAGAGCGAGAAATATAGCTCTGCAGACTCTCCGGGGCTGCATGGCGTAGCTACGAAGGCTCGAAGGTCGAGCAAAACATGGAAATACTTGACCTCGGGGGCCGAAAATGGCTGGTGTTCACCAGCACCAACAGACGATGCCATGTTCGAGTTGAGTCGACCACGTGTCGCCGGCGTAAGCGAAGTTTGTCGACCCAGCAGAGCTGAACGCTTAGAGGCGTTGGTGGCGATGCCTGCCAAAACGCCTGCACTGCTTGTACTGGGTGAGGTGATGCCAAATGTGTTGGAAGCTGCCAGGTCCATACCTCCGGGTGCGGACGAGGATGTGCTTTCGCCCACTTGATCTACGTACGCCAAAGCTGCTTGTAGAGCAAAGAGACGCATTCCACTCACCCAACTGTCGGGGTGTGCATCTTTGCTGGTTATATCAAAGTCGACCAATCCACCCCGGCCGGGATGACGAACTATAACATCAAGACCTTGGGCTACGTTGCCTTTGACGAGTCGAGCGACGCATTCGCGGCGCAATCTGCTGACCTCTTCCGCAGAGAGCGTTTGCGCCAGCAACTGTTTCCTAGCCATGTGCAGCACCTCGATATGTTCCTTGACAGTTTGGAGCAAAGCGTAATCGCGTCGGCCAAGGTAGGTGTACATGAGCGTGCTCCATTCACGTAGCGCGCAGGCGATTTCGTCCACCAAAGGCTCAACGACACCTGTACGTGTCTCATCGCCACACTTGAGGCTCGGCAGGGGTGGAGGAGGTCGTTCGACAATTTGGCCATTGGCGCCAATCTCGTGACCTCTTATATCAGCCGATGGCAATGCGGAGTTGATCTGATGTGCGGGGCTTGAAGGTTGTGAGTTATTCTCGTCTTCCTCTGGCAGCGTTTCCATGTGAGGTTTCGTGTGTTGTCGCGGTAGAGGTGCGGTTGCGCCTACGACACCAAGCTGTTTGGCGTCCTCGTAGACGGCAGCGAGACGCATCTCGGCATCATCAAGCTGCTCTCTGATGTGAACATGGGTTGAGGGAAAGACACCAACATAGACCTGAGGCTCCTCAACCACCGAAGCACCGATGGAAGGGCCTGCTCCCGGGAAAGTGCTATAGTCGCTGAGGCTACTTGCACTGGTAGCCGTAGCAGGCGTACGATTTGTTGACACCACATATCCTCTGAACCAGCAGACGTCCGCGTGGCCGAGCTGCTCGAAAATATAGACTTCATCTCCTAGCTCGAGGGCAATGAGATTCTCCTCGAGACTTTGCAACACGGCGGACGGGAGCGAATCAAGGGGCACTGAAGCTGTCTCAAGGGTGTCAGTCTCTGGCGAGAAGGGATATGTCGCCAAACCGTAGAGGATCTTCGGCAGCGGTTCCCATCTCCTATATGTTGTTACCGGTGCTGCCATTCTTGCAAAAGTCGAGAAGGTCGATCTAGCGATCTACGCTAGGCTCCAACAGCGCGCAGCAATCGTAGAATAGGAAAGAGAGGATGAGGCGATTTGGGAAGGCGTAAGATGCGAAGATGCTAAGAAGGCACCAACTCGCCTCAGACTCGAGATGTGCTGCAGCTTGGCAGAGAAAGGAAAACAGCGTCGTCGCAAGGTGATGGCGAAGAGCGACGCGCGCTACCAAGGGAAAGAGCCGCAACCGAATCGCAGCGTGAGTCTGCAAAGTGAATAGTATTGGGTGTGTGTATGAGAGTGAGAATTGCGAAAGGTCAAAGCGCAGGCCGAGCGGAGCGTGGATTTAACTGTGACTGCGTGCGCGTTATGTGGTTTGAGACTTCAGCCAAGTGACAAAGTTCGCAGTGAGCAACCGAAGCGAGGAGCGCGTGATTAACATTGAGCGGGACTTCCGCTCACTTGTGACTGTGACTGGAGCAAAGCCTACTTTTTATGACTAGACGTCGGCGTCGAGCCGCTATGCTCGACTCACTCGACTTTCACTCGTTGAGCTAAGTGGTTCCTTTCGCTAGTACCGTAATGCCTCCGAAAGCAGTTGCATTTAGCCATTGCATGAGGTGTTTAGGCAGCCCACAGCAGTTGAAGTTGGGTAGTGGGGTGGGAGCTGTAACGCCCCCGATGTTCGATATTAAGCCGCTACAGATACAATGAGGGCTGATGGCCAGTTGACACAACATGTACAGGCACTTCATCTTATCTCGATCGAGAGTTGTTCTGTGAGCGTAGACAGGATGACAGAGTGAAGTTCGTTGACCTCGTCGTTTTCCAAGGATCGGTCCATGGACCGATAATTGATGCGGTAACACAAGCTGTGCTTGTTTGTCTTGGGATGAACAAAGTCGTCGATCTTGACTACGTCTTCTACCAGATCACCAACCTGGTCCCGTACGATTTCGAAGAAGTCGTTTTCGTGGAACGATTTGTGTGGCGGAAGCCAGAAGGAGACGTCTTTGTAGCAAGGTGGGTATCTTGAGTAGGGCTTAAAGGTCAGCAGTTTCGGCTTGGTAGCTGTGCTCTTGGGTTGACCTCCTGCTGGCGACACAGAAGTCGAAGAGGAACCACCGAATTGACCCAGGAAGCGAGGATCTTCTGTCCAGAACAAGCGGATGTCCGGGATGGAGTAGAGCACCATAGCGATTCTTTCGAGGCCAAGGCCAAATGCCCAGCCCAGTTGATTGGAGACGTTGGCCGAGTCAAGCGTCTTCTGCTGGACAACTCCACAACCCAGAATCTCGAGCCACTTGCCCCGAAACCAGACTTCCACTTCATACGAGGGCGAAGTGAATGGGAAAAAGGCAGGAATCCATCTGACTCGCAGTGGGTCAGTTGAGCCACCAGCCTGGCGGCTCTCGAAAGAATGTCGCTCGCCGAACAGATCAAGCGCCAGGCCATTGAGGGTCGCCTTCAGGTGGCGTACAGCTAGCGCCGCCATCTTCGGATCATGCTGTGACTGGTAGCCTCCGGCCTCGGACAGCTCGACGAGATCTTCAATTTCGAGGTTTGCGTTTGCCAATTTTTCCTCCATGGCGATACATTCTTTCTCCACCTTGCCACCCGGAGCATAGTCTTCCAAAGAGAAGATGGCCGCACCTTCCATCTGATGGAAGATGGGGTAGTGGGAGGCATCAATTTCGTCCCGTCGATAGACGTCAGCGGTGAGAAGCCACCTCTCGTGCTTGTTGCGGAACGTCTCCACCTCGTGCGCCGAGCTATGCGTGCGAAGACAGGTTGTGCGGTTGATATAGTATGTATCCGTCGGGCTGCGGCCAGGATGATCTTCCGCAATACCTAGGTCTTCAAAGTTCAACTGGGTGGACACCACGGGCGAAGGCGCCTTGATCGGCTTGTACCGCGGCCCGATCTGGCTCTCGATCTGTTCCCGCAGCAGCGCTAATGGATGGTTCGTGGAGTACGGCAGCTTCGGGGCGGGACCGAGCCGTGACAGAATCGAGCTCGGCACATTGGTGTAGTCATCGGTAGGATACGACTTTCCCAGGACGGTGATTGACGTGGCTGTGCTCGCATCTTGGCCAGAAGCACCAACACGTCGAGATATTGAAGCTGACAGGAAGCGGACTTGTCCTTGCCCCTGCCCTTGCCCTTCCCGATGCCCTTGTCCAGAATAGTTTGAACGAGAGCCGCAGGAAACCCTCTTTTCCCATCCCTCCCCGTGAGTTCTGCCGCGGTGGATAGGTGACTGTGTAGAGAGACTCCGGACGTTAGCAAGCATCCTGGCGGGCCTCGCCTCCTGCCTAGTCACCCAGCTCGCCCTGCACACGCTTTGCTTGCCAATACGCATCTTAGCCTGAGTGCCTCCTTCGCCAGGAAAGGAAACCGCACAAGGTGACCGGGCGGACTTTTGTTACAGTCACAACCAGGAAGTCGAAGGCACAAAGGTGAAAAGCGAGGAAAAGAGAACTCAGACGCTGTTACGCGGGTAAGCTCATTTCTAGAGAAGTCACAGAGAATAATGCGGGCCGGCTTCTCCGCTTTTGTTTCTAAATGTCACACAAAGCAGCTCGGATCGGATCCGACGCTTGCTCCCAACCAACACCACAATAATATCTGCTCGCTCAGACCTTCAAAGACAGCCCTTCGCCATCTCATCCTGTCTTGCCGTTTCCATCCGTAATACCAGCTGCCGAGGGCAAAATGGACATTTACGACGCGGGCCTTCTGGGCGAGGGTGCCCGTCATGGCACCAGCACGCCGTCTGATCCCAGCTCTCAGGCCGAGCAACCCAAGACGGAGCTCGACCAGAACGTGGAAAAGCTCGTCGGCAACATCTCCAATTGGTGGTCTGGTCTGACCAAGAAGTCGCAGGACTCCATAAGCCAGGCAAGGAAAGATCTAGAGAGCCAAGGTGGAATCGTCAACTACGCTAAGAGCGAGTACGCTAGGCTTGAGTCGTCCATCGCCGATTCCCAGAAGCGAGCCAGAGAGCAGAGTAACGCCAGTCCTGGCACACATGAGCCCACAGTAGAAGATGGTGTTGAGAAGAGTAGTACTGGTATTCCGAGCCTGGACAAAGGCAAGCAACGGGCAGTCGACGAGGCTGAATCGGCCTCATCCTCGACAAAATTGGGAAACGAAGGTCCCACGCTTGGTGCCTCCGTCTCCTCGCTCTTTGCGATGCTTACCTCTGACCCTCGACTGGTCCAACTACAAAATTCTCTCACATCGACCCTGCAATCCGTATCTACGCCTCAGGCTAAGGGTTCCGACGCTGGAGGACCTCGATCCGGCGCACCAGGCGCCAACCTGCAAGAATCGCTTTCTAAGCTCTCCCTCACGATTCAGGCCCACCTGCCACATCTCGACCTGAAAGAGTCACAGCAGCTCGCTACAAAGTACCTTCATGCTACCGAGAGCTTTGCCAAGGAAATTCAGACCGATATGAAGGATTTTGTGGGCGAGCTCGTCCGTGTCGTACCACCCGAGCATGAGGACGACGAAGGGTTGGCTGCACGTAACGCCGCGACTTTGGCGACCACGCCTGATTTGAAGGCACGGGACACTCCCAATGAGGAGGCGCCTTTGCCTTCGGTATCTGCAGAAGCAGATGCGCGCACCATTCCCGCTCTCGACGCCACCTCGGAGGAAGAAGACTTTGCCTGGGAGGAAGAGGATGAGAATGCCGTTGCTGCCTCTGCCAACCAGGTCAACGCATCATCGGTCCAGCCCCCGTCCGCCGCAGTCATGATGGCAAACCAGCCCGCTCCCTCCGATCAGCCGGACCGCGCCAGCACAGATCAGCAGATGAAGGAAACCTCGCAAGCCAGCCAAGTTGTGGTCCGTGACGATGGCGCTGACGAAGATTCGGACTGGGAATGAAGGCCCTCACTAACCCTATTGAGACTCTGTCTGATCATAACACTGCTCTCGGGAAACAGAAGACTGTGCTGTGACCGACTGTAAGCTCCGGCTCATAGCAGCGGTAGATGCTGTCAATCGCCCCAACAAGCAGTCCCATTGTTTCATCGTCCATGACCCTGCCGCCGCCAAGGCGCGGCTGCCGTCTTCTTCGTCTTTTTTCCGACAATAGCCATTATACCACCGTTTCCCCACAGTATTGCTCGTGAGAACCACTCCTTTGATACAAATGTTGATATGTCTTACTACGGAACCATCTCGCTCCACATTAAGAACAACACCTGCTCTGACATGACGACGTAAGGCGGCACAGCACAAATGATTATGATAGGCATGTTGCATTGCGAAAGTGACAACAGCAGCTATGATCCGTAACTGCGGTCAAGAACCGCCATCGCTGGCGTCGCTGGCTTCGGCATTTTCGGAGTTCTCAGCGGCCAAGGGCGGCGGCGAAAGTGACGGCTCGAGCGAGAACGGATCGGCGCCTTTTCCGGTCCAGAAGTCATTCTTTGTGCGGGACGCGAGGCGACTGCGCCCTCGCGCACCCGCGGACGGTGTGGAGGCGCCGAGCACTTTGGCGCTGTTGTTGTGCGTGATGGTGGGTAGCGACATAATCTCCCCATCCTCCTCGCTCTCGTCCTCGGATACGAACGTCGAGGGCGCCGACTGCGACAAACCCTCCAACTCGGCCTGGGAAATCTCCCCCAATGACAAGCCCCGTCTTTGGCCTGCCGACGTGGCGTTCCCGCTAGCTCCGTTGGCTATTCTTTCGAATGCAGAGAATGCGGCTACCCCCTGACTCTGCTTGGAACGTGAACTGCGGCTCGCGCTGTATCTCGAATCCTCATCATCGGATGCTCGGACGGATGGCGCCCTTTTGCCGTTTGCGAGCCTCGCACGCTTCGTGCTTTCAAATTCAAAGCCTTGGCTAGCAGCTAGTTCCTCTTCATCTACGATTTCCGTCGAGGCCGGAGAAGGGAGTTCGTCGCTCTTTCCGTCACTTGGCCTCTTCCTGTCATTTGAAGCTAATGCTGCTGCACCTCGAATCGAGAACATTCGTGGCCCGGCTCTGCCACCTCCTCGCAAGGCGTCATCGGCCGAGCTGATCGAGATCACACCGCTGTCGGAGCGGGTTGAGAATTCCGACGTTTTCGGTACAGACTTTTGCCCAGTACCGCTGCTTTGATTTGCACGTGGCTCCTGTCTCCGTAAAGCCCGAGGGCCAGAAGGGGCTGCAGGTGGAGGGCTCTTTGGCGGCGCCGGTCTTCCTAGCTTGAACTGAAGCGACCCAGAGTGAAACAGCTCCTCCATCTCCTTTCTTTGCCGCACGACGGGGTTGGAAATGCCGAGGATGGTGCCAAGCAAACTGTTGGCATCCTTGTCGTCTTTGCCAGTATCTGCTCTGGAATCTCGCAATAACGCTAGCCGAGCCTCGGACTCGGAGTCAGAATCTGAATCTATAGAAAAGCGTTGATGCTGAGGTTTGCCGGTAGTCTTCGCATGACTTGGCTCCCGACGGGACCAACCGTCACTGCTTACGTTAATTTCGTTCGCCTGTTGGCATATTGCGGCGGTGAGAATGTCAAAGGCGCCGGCCAATGTCGATCGCACATTGATAATCCCAAAAGAGCCTTTGGCAATGTCATTGGTGGGATCATGCGGATCTTCGATACAGAGCATGAACGGCCTTCGCTCGTCTTTCCAGCCTCGTCTTGCTTTGCTGAAGTAGCCCCCGCGTCCTCGGATCGAGATACCACAATTGTCATAGCCAAAATTCTTGCCGTAAAGCTCGAGGAACTCCAATAAGAGAACGCCAAGACTACGGCTAGGGTCAATCTCGCCTCTTTGAACTTTGGGATGAAGCTGCAGGAAGCTAATCACCATGATGATAACACTGTAGCTGCCTAGGCCTCCGGAGAAGACCTCACTCATACCGCGCTGCATCAGCAGATGCTTGACGACGAGGATGAGTGGACGTATATGAGGCCACTTTCGAAGCCAGCTACTGACATAGCTCGCTGTTGTCAAGCCGTTTGTGTGATTCAGCGATATGTCCACCTTGAGACGGGCGTATGTGGTTACGAATTTGATGATCGGAACTTTGGCTTTCGCGATAACCTGGACATCGGTGGCGAGATTATGGCGACGAAGCAAAGAAGCCATAGATCGCAAAGCGCCTTGTACCCTCATGCTAGCCATGGAATCGCTGACCACGACAAGATCCAGGTCTCCTTGCGGCAGATATAGCTTGGTCTCCTGACTGCCGAAAGCAAACACCTGGGCATCGCGGAACTGCGACTTGATGGCTCGGCTGATGAGCTCTATCACCATGCACCTTGTGTCGTGCTCGGCCCTAGTAGGAGCCATCCACTCCTCGAAGGCGATCAACTCTCGATGCAGTGCTTCGGCACCATTTCTACATTTCGACCAGTCGACATCAGCCGACCAAGGCGTCCGCCGAGATCGAGCCATTTCGCGCTCCTTCTTGGACCTCCCGTCTTCCTCGCGCTCATCGAGCTTGCGCTTCTTACCGATTGCGTTATTCGAGGGCCCGGCATCTCGCACATGATGATCAAGGCGATGCGATCTTGACGCACCGGCAGCCGAAGTAGAAGGTATGTCGTCAGCGTCAAAGCCAAAATCAAAGGCGATGAAATCCTGTGCACCGAATGGGCGACTGGCCACTGTCGACGGCATTGCGAGGAAGAGGGGCAGCGCCTGATGTGAAGAGCGTCAGCAAGCCTTGACCTGATGAAAGGAGTCTTAGCTGAGGTCTAGCGCCAATGAGCGGCGATGGCGCGGCTCTATTAGGAAGAGAGGTCAGACGTTTCAGTAGCGGTTGACGGTATAGGCTGGACCCTTTCCCGCCCCAACAACCCGGTGTGTGCGTTGTAGCGAAAGGCAGTCCGGTGAGCTGACGAAGTGGGTGCGCAGATGGTACCGCTTAATTTGGCCCGACTCGGCGCTATTGAGATTGTGACGATCGGGAAGCCCACCAGTGGCTTGATCGTGGGAAGGTGAAGTTCTTAGAAATCGAGACTTCTTCGGAACCTTCCGTCACGTCACGCTTTAGGAGGGCTTTGCGTGGCGCTGATAATCATCAGTCAGAGTGAATGCTCGACTTTTTTTAGATGGCTTCTTTAGCCGGCCAACCAACCAAAAATTTCTCCAAACCGAGTGGAGAGCTGTGCGCGGTCCGGATCCGAACTCAGCTTTCCCCACGATTCTGAAATCACTTTCCCGCATTCAGTATCGTGGGAAGCATATCGGCCGATCCGAAGCAGCTGCTTGGCTTAGGACATCGATCTCTCCTTTACTCCTCTACTCGCGCTGTCGCGTACAACAAGGCTCACGAGGGTAGCGTCCGGCGACGAGCTATGAGCAGCCATAGAGATAGAAGCGACAGGGCTAAAATGACTGGTCTGTCATCCTTCTCCCAGTTACGCAACAGTAAGCACGATTCTGGCTCCCATCACAGACGTCTTGATGCTGAGCCGAACAGGCGACGCTCCCGTTCTCCTCCCTACCACCAACCATCCTCTCGCAATGCATATGACTACGATCGAAGCAGGTCTGCGCGCGATGAAGTACAAGATCGTCGGCCATCCCACGACCGACATAGGGAGCGGGAGAGGGGCAGCGGACGGGAACGCTTCGGTGAAGGCGATACGCTTAAAGACAACCATAGAGATAGATCAGGAGAGCGTACTCCCATAAACGACGCAAGCCGTCCCCTTAGAAGCGGCGGGGATCTCCTACCCCGGCGTCCTGTCTCCCCTTTTGCAGTACACCAGCTTCGAGGTAATGGTATGTCACATACTTCTGCTGCATCATCGGGCCAGGCTCTATTACCACAATCCTCGTTGTCTTCCAGTTCTGGCGGCGCTGTCTCCAGCGGCCTGCCGCCTAGGCCAGTTGCCCCTCCGCCCAATGTTACACATGCTGCAAGGTCCTTAACGCAGACGCACAATACTGCTCTTTCTGCTGAAGAGCAAACGAAGCTGGAGAAGCAAGCAAAAACAAAGGCTCGCCTTGAAGCATGGAGGAGGGAGCAGGCTGCCAAAAAGGCGTTGGAAGAGGCTAGGCAACGTGCCCAGGACATCGCTGGAGCCGTCGCGCCGGGTAATAGAAGGCCGGGAGCTACAACACCTGCAGCCTCGAATACGTCGACATCGATCAATGCTACGGGCCTACGTGAATTGTCTTTTCGTCCTGACCTCGGAAGGGCTCGGGCCAAGAATACCACAATATCGATGATGGACGACGCATCCGATCAGCCCGCTGCGATGAAAATTACGCGCTTCGACAATCTTCCACCGCTCGATTCGACCGTAGACAACAAAGAAAGAAGTGTACCGGGACCAAGCTCGTCATTAGGGGTAGCAGATGACGAGAGTGAGCCTGCATCTGTGGACAACGTCAACGCCGGTAAGATGGATATCGACGACGACGAAGAAGATCCTTTAGACGCCTTCATGTCTACTGTGAAGAAAGAAGTAGCCCATGTGGAAGAGAGCTCTCGTCAGAAGACAGATGTCGGCAAAACTCCGGGGCGTGCCGTCATTCTCGGCGAAGAGGAAACCGGCAGCGAATACGAAAGTGACCAAGAACTGGACGAGTTGGATCGAGTTGGTGTAGCCACGGAAGACCTTCTTGCAATTGCCGCGAAGAAGGTCAAGAAGAAAGACTTGCCAGCACTGGACCATGCATCCATTGATTACGAGCCATTCCGCAAGGTCTTCTATCATCCTCCTGCCGAGATTGAAGATATGTCAGACGAGCTAGCCGAGCAGATTCGCTTGGAGATGGACGCCATCGTGGTGAGGGGTAAGGACTGTCCCAAGCCGCTGACCAAATGGTCGCATTGCGGGTTGCCCGCTAGCTGTCTCGATGTCATCAAGCGCCTCGGGTATGCAGCGCCAACTCCCATTCAAAGCCAGGCTGTTCCTGCCATTATGTCGGGGCGAGACATTATCGGTGTTGCCAAGACCGGCTCCGGCAAGACAATGGCTTTCTTACTGCCCATGTTTCGGCACATCAAGGATCAGCGGCCGGTTGAGCACATGGAGGGTCCCATCGGTCTCATAATGACACCCACGCGCGAACTAGCGGTGCAAATCTACCGCGAGATGCGTCCTTTCATCAAAGCGCTGGGGCTTCGCGCTGCTTGTGTATACGGAGGTGCGCCGATCTCGGAACAGATCGCCGAGATGAAGAAAACAGCCGACATTGTTGTTGCCACGCCCGGACGTTTGATCGACCTGTTGACCGCCAATTCGGGCCGAGTCACAAATCTGCGTCGTGTCACATACCTTGTGCTCGACGAAGCAGACAGGATGTTTGACATGGGGTTCGAGCCGCAGGTGATGAAGATCATTGGTAATATTCGACCCGATCGCCAGACGGTCTTATTCTCGGCCACCTTTCCCAAGCAAATGGAGTCACTGGCCCGAAAAATACTCAAAAACAAACCGCTGGAGATCACTGTCGGTGGAAGAAGTGTTGTCGCTGCAGAGATTGAACAGATTGTTGAGGTCCGGCCAGAGTCAACCAAATTCAACCGGCTTCTCGAGATCCTCGGTGACCTTTACAACAGAGAAACAGATCCCCGGACACTAATCTTCGTCGAGCGGCAAGAAGCCGCCGATGATCTCTTGAAGGAGCTCATCCGAAAAGGTCACGTTACCATGTCCTTACACGGCGGCAAAGATCAGGTAGATCGCGACGAGACCATTTCTGACTTCAAGGCAGGGAACGTGCCCATCGTCACAGCCACTTCGGTAGCGGCTCGTGGATTGGATGTCAAACAGCTCAAGCTGGTCATAAACTATGACGTTCCCAATCATATGGAAGACTATGTCCATCGCGCTGGTAGAACGGGACGTGCAGGGCAGAAGGGAACTTGCATCACTTTTATCACCCCAGAGCAGGACCGCTATGCACGTGATATTATCGCCGCTCTGAAGGCCAGCTCCGCCAATGTTCCGCCGGAGTTGGAGGCCATGGCGGAAGCCTTCAAAGACAAGCTCGCAGCGGGCAAAGCCAAGGCCGCCAGTTCTGGCTTTGGAGGAAAAGGCCTGGAACGACTCGAGACCGACCGTGAAAATGTCCTCAAGGCGCAAAAGTCGGCGTACGGCGAAGCTGATGACGAGGCGAGGGCTGGGATGTCAGGTACAGCCGACGGCGAAGATGCGAACGGCAAGAGTGTGGCAGCCGGCGGAGGCGCGGTGTCGGGCGAGCAGCTCAGCAAGGTGCAAAGCATGAAGATCGAGATCATGCATGGTGCAGCACCAGAAGCGGTGCGGGACAACAAGACAGTCGCAGCTCCGGCTCTAGTCAATAATTCTTCTGTTGCAACGGCTAAACTGAATGCCGAGCAAGAGCAAGACGCTAAAGAAACGGCGCAGCTCAAGGCACAGGAGGCAGCGCTGGAAGCGGCGAAAGCGCACGGTGCTGACACGACGAAGCTTGCGACTGTGCTCGAGAACATCCGCAAACAAGCTCATGCCAGACGGGAAGCGGCCAAGGGCAGCGACGTGGACAGGCTAAGAGATCGCAAGGCGCGAGACCCGGACGCCACTGACTATCATGCTATTGTACCGATCAACGACTTCCCCCAGCGCGCGCGATGGAGGGTCACGAACAAGGAGACGATGAGCCACCTGATTGAATCGACGGGTGCCTCAATCACCAACAAGGGCGTCTTCTACAAGGAAGGAACCGAGCCACAGCCCGGCGAGCCGCCAAAGCTGCAGCTGCTCATCGAGTCCAATACCAAATCGATGGTAGAGGATGCGGTTCGCGAGATCCAACGTCTGCTGGTGGAGGCCACGCAAGCTGCTCTAGAAGCGGAGGCGCGCAACCCAGGTACCACTGGACGGTATTCGGTCGTGTAAGCACGCTCATCCTGGAGTGTAGAAGCCCTCCTTTTACCGCCAGTACACCAGCAGGGAGCAAGCACCTGCATCTGTCAAGCGATGCGCGCATGACTAGCGTCGTAGTACAATTACAATTGCAAAGTATTCTTACAGTATGATGGGCGCGTAGATCGGGTTGGGATGCGAGAGGGAGGATCAGAGAGAACCCTCGAGGAAGGCGAGGAAGCGTTTCGCGATGGACCACTCGCTTGATGGCTGGGCGGACGGGACGTGGTCTAATGCCGCGGAGGGTCTTTGTTGGGGAGCGAGGGAGAACTGAACGCCCTCTGCGCGGGCGGCGTTGCCGAGCTCGTTGACGCCGGCGGCGCCTGCGCTGTGCATGCGGACGAATTGGCGACGTATGCGCTGGAGCGACGCCAGGGTGACGGACTTATCGCTGGGGGGAATAAAGGTGAGCGGGGAGGGGCCGACAAGGGCGGGATGCTGGAGCGGGACGGGGACACCCGGTTGGAGGCCGAGGGACGACTGGTGTGCGAGGATGCTGCCGACGACGGTCTGGGTCGCGGACTCGAGGAGCGAGAGGTAGTTCGCGGTCGTGCTCCGGGTGTGGGCGACGACGCCGGGCGCCTTGCTCACCGCGCCACTGGTGGCCGCCTCCCAGATGTCGTGGAAAGGAACTGGCTCGACGTGGATCATATCTGCCTGACCAGGACCGACGGCGTGAAGATGCTCGCCTTCGAGAGTGGTAGGTATGATGACCAGCGGAGAGTCCCAGCGCGTCATGGCGTTGGGCTCTTCGTAGCGCATCAGCAGGCTGTCGAGCGTCTCATCGTCGTAGCTGGCATCAGGGCCGTCTTGCGTCCGGCGACACTGGTTCCAGTACCTACAGACCTGAGGAGGCGCATGGACGTGCACCGACACGCACCGCACTCCCACCTCGCGGGCGGCGCACCACAGCTGATACCGGAAGCCCTTGATGTTGAGACCGGCGCCTCCGTCCGCAATGACGACGGTATCCTTGCCGAGCGCACGCGTTACGGCGGATAGGTAGGAAGCTCGTGCCGGCTTCTCGGTACGTTGAGACGCATAGGCGGAGCGAGCGACATGAACATCCTTGTCCGAAACCACCACCACACGGTTGGGCAACGGCTGCTGCGACGTTGAAGCGCCGTTCTGGATCCTGCATTCCAGGTCCTCCTTGATTAGGTGGGACCGCGTCGACCGGCCCGAGCTCGCCAGCCCAGACACTATGATTAGCGCCATTTCCTGTTGATGCTGCAATGACTGACGAGACCTATATGGAGATCCCGCTACAAAAACTCGCAGCTCCGATTTGTGCCTGTGTAATTCATTGACCCTGAGGAGAAACACTCACACTCGTGACTTCACTGTGATTTGGTACGCTTAAGGCACGAAAGACGAGAGCGGGAGGAGCGCTGATGTAAGCACGACAGACAGCAGCTGCTTAGCCAGCCTCGGTTTCTTCCGGACAAGCACGCCGGTGCGGAGGGGAACGGGCTGGTGCGTTAGAGGCATGGCTGATTAGCAAATCCTCCCACCAAGTCAACAGCTAGCGTCACAGGGACTTAAGGTCGGACTTGTCATTACAATAAGCGCCGCGAGAGCAGGCTACGTTATAATGCCACTTGATTAACAGTGCGACTACCGCTGGTATTAAAAAGGAAGAGACGGGTGCAGGCCGGGTTGTAGCGAAGCGCACGAATCAGAAGGCTGGTATTGGTTAAGCCTGTGAGAGCGTGCAAGAAGCAAACGCGAGCTGGCGACAGTAATAATAGTCATGAAACACGAATATTCGCCGTGAGTCCGTCGCTGGCCGAAGGAATAATCAGCCAGTCAAGCATGCCTTTCTTACATTATTAATCTTAGTCCAGCTTCTCTACAACCCCGCAAGCGGTACCGCTCGACTTTGAAAGAGTCTCGACTTCAACTCAAGCCCTTCGTCCAACTTCAACTCGACTGGCTAAGCCCTTCGTCCGGGACGACCGT
Source organism: Tranzscheliella williamsii (assembly GCA_023212725.1). Classification (NCBI taxonomy): domain Eukaryota; kingdom Fungi; phylum Basidiomycota; class Ustilaginomycetes; order Ustilaginales; family Ustilaginaceae; genus Tranzscheliella; species Tranzscheliella williamsii. The sequence goes on along the minus strand of JALBYF010000054.1, from coordinate 99,935 downwards.
AGCCTTTTGTCGTTCCTTGTTCGGTCTGCGCCCCGTCATCGCCTTGCCCGCCTCCTTCCCCTACCGCCACCACCTCTTCACCGCGTTCCCCTCTGGATTGTTCGCGTGCGACCAACATGATCTTTGGATCTCTCTCGCGAGCTTCGCGGGCGGTTGCGAGAGCACCCGCCTCTAGCCTCGTTGCCGCTTGCCAGCGCTCCGCAGGCTTCCACTCCACCGCCGCCGCCTCCCGCATCATTGCATCCCAGCCACTCCGAGCCAAGGAGGCCGCTTCGCCCCTCGACGCCGTAAAGGGGTATCCCGTTATTGACCACGAGTACGATGCCATTGTCGTCGGTGCCGGTGGTTCCGGTCTGCGTGCCGCCTTTGGTCTCGCCGAGGCCGGTCTCAACACCGCCTGCATCACCAAGCTCTTCCCCACTCGCTCACACACCGTAGCCGCACAGGGAGGTATCAACGCAGCACTGGGCAACATGACCGAGGACGATTGGCGATGGCACATGTACGACACCGTCAAGGGCTCCGACTGGCTCGGCGACCAGGACGCTATTCACTACATGTGCAGAGAGGCGCCCCGAACCGTCATTGAGCTCGAGCACTTTGGTCTTCCCTTCTCCCGAACCAAGGACGGCAAGATCTACCAGCGTGCCTTTGGTGGCCAGTCTCTCAACTTTGGCAAGGGTGGCCAGGCCTACCGATGTGCCGCCGCCGCCGACCGAACCGGACACGCCATGCTTCACACCCTCTACGGCCAGTCGCTCCGACACAACACCAACTTCTTTATCGAATACTTTGCTATGGACCTCATCATGGAGGATGGCGAGTGTGTCGGTGTCACCGCCCTCAACATGGAGGACGGCACCATCCACCGCTTCCGAGCCCACAAGACTGTCCTTGCCACTGGAGGCTACGGCCGAGCCTACTTCTCTGCCACTTCTGCCCACACCTGTACCGGCGACGGCATGGCTATGGTCTCCCGAGCTGGTCTTCCGCTCCAGGATCTTGAGTTTGTCCAGTTCCACCCCACTGGTATCTACGGTGCCGGTTGTCTCATCACCGAGGGCTCCCGAGGCGAGGGAGGATATCTGCTCAACTCAGAGGGTGAGCGATTCATGGAGCGATACGCCCCCACCGCCAAGGACCTTGCCTCGCGAGACGTTGTCTCCCGTTCCATGACCATCGAGATCCGAGAGGGCCGTGGTGTCGGTCCCGAAAAGGATCACATCTACCTCCAGCTCTCTCACTTGCCACCGGAGGTCCTTCACGAGCGACTGCCCGGTATTTCTGAAACCGCCGCCATCTTTGCCGGTGTTGACGTAACCAAGGAGCCCATCCCCGTTTTGCCTACCGTTCACTACAACATGGGCGGCATCCCCACCAAGTACACCGGCGAGGTGATCACCCAAGGTCCTGACGGCAAGGACAAGATCGTCCCCGGCCTCTATGCTGCGGGCGAGACCGCCTGTGTATCTGTCCACGGTGCCAACCGACTGGGTGCCAACTCGTTGCTTGACATTGTCGTCTTTGGACGTGCGTGTGCCAACCACATCAAGGAGAATCTCTCGCCCGGCAAGCCGCACAAAGAGCTCAAGGGCGACGCCGGTGCCAAGTCGATCAACGACCTGGACTGGGCGCGCAACGCCAACGGCACCAAGACCACGGCCGAGATCCGCAACAACATGCAGCGCGTGATGCAGTCGGATGCTGCCGTCTTCCGAACGCAAAAGACGCTGGACGAGGGGGTAGAGAAGATCGACCAGGTCTACTCGACGTTCCCGCAAGTATCAATTCAGGACCGGAGCATGATCTGGAACTCGGATCTGGTGGAGACGCTCGAGCTCAAGAATCTGCTCACCTGTGCGGCGCAGACGATGCACTCGGCGGCTGCGCGCAAGGAGTCGCGCGGCGCGCACGCGCGCGAGGACTTCCCGGACCGCGACGACGAGACCTGGCAGAAGCACACCCTCTCCTGGCAGCACGAGGGCAACGGCGAGCGCGTCCAGCTCGACTACCGCGGCGTCATCAACACCACCCTCGACGAGGCCGAGTGCAAGCCCGTCCCCCCCTTCAAGCGCCAGTACTAGCCGCACTCGCCACGTCCACCCTGCCCAGCCGCGGTAAGGCCCGTCTGTGAGCCGCACAAGCTCTGTTCTCAACCACGCACATCTTCCAAGCTCGGGACTGATGGTCTGTGGTTCCGTATTGTGCAGTGAATGTGCGACCGGATTTAGTCGGCGCGTGTGTCGGGGGCGGGCTGCTCGTCTGCGGGAGGGGGGGCGGACGCGGGGGCGGGCGGGGGGAAGACCTCGTCGACGAGACCCGGGAGGAAGCGCTGGAGCCGGTCGTGGGTGAGCGCGAAAAGGCGGTTCTGGGGGGGAGTGCCGTCGGGGGACGGGGTGAGGAGGCCGGCGGCGGCAAGGACGAGGAGGACGTTTTTGAGGTTTTCGGGGATGGCCTCGGTGAGGGGTGTGCGGCGTGCTGCGTGGCCGCCGGTGGAGTTAATCATGCGGTCCATGAAGTCGAGGATGTCCATCCAGAGGGGTGCGAGTGTGTCGGGGGCGGGGGTGAGGTGGGGGAGGAGGTGGAGGAAGGTTTTGCAGAGGAGGGCCGAAGCGCGGATGCGGACCTCGAGCATGCCGCCGTGGCGGTTGCCGGCGGAGGGCGGGTCGAGCTGGTAGACCTGCGGCTTGAGCAGCTCCTCCATGAGCGGGAACAGGGTGGCGCCAAAGACGACGCGCACGAGCGCGGGGGCGCGCGGGGCAGCGTGGGTCAGCTCGCCCGCCATCAGCACGCGCTGCAGCAGCGTCACCGCCGCACTGCGCACGGGCGCGTGCGCGTTGACCCACTGCCGCGCCAACCCTGACAGCAGCGCCAGCCAGTACCGCCCCCACACCTCGCCCGCCTCGTCATCCACCTCGCCTACCTCACCCGCCACCAACCGCGGAACCTCGACCTTGAGCCCCTCAAGCACCTCCACCGCCTCCACCCCGCGCTCCTGCTGCACCTTTTCCGCCTCGGCCATCTCCTTCTTCTCGGTCAGCGTCGTGCGCCGCTGCGGCGACTCGCGCACAATCATGTTGCGCCACGCCGCCGTGTCCGCCCCGTTGGCAAACTCGACCAGCTGCGCCACCGCCGCCATAAAGTTGTCCGCGCTCACCGCCGGGAAGCGCCCCGCATGCCTGTCCGCGCCGTCCGCCGCCGGCCCTGCCACCGACAGTCTAGTCACCTCGAACGCGAGCCGTGCCGAGTCCGCATTGCGCATGTTCGAGTTGTCGGCGATCAGCGCAAAGACCAGGCTCCACTCTGTGTGCGAACGGACAAAGCCGGGATGCGCCGCCAGAATCCGCTGCAACCCGGCCAGCAGCTGCTTCGAACCCGAGATCCGGATCTCGACCGGCAGAGCTCGGAGCAGGTCCAGCGAGAGGAAGATCTGGTCGCGCAGGCCCTCATCGTCCGCCGCCACGTTGATGATCCGGAGCAGAGCTGCCACTTCCCGCTCGACGGTCATCGGGTGATACGACTTGGCGTTGCGCAGCACTGCCGAGATATGCTCCGACACCCACGGCCACGTCTCGGACACCATCGAAACGGGCGAGGAAACAACCAGCTTGGTCAAGAGCTCTAGCAGGAACACCGCACGTGGATCGTAGTTCAGAGGCAATCCGCCCACCGGTCCATTCTGCCCGGCAGATGGGGTAGCCAGGCTGCTCGAGGAACCGTTGTTGACCGCGCTATTCGGCGTCGACGTGCCATCGCCCGTCCAACGGTCCGATTCGCGCAAGAGAACTTTCTCGACCGTCAAGGCCTCGACCAAGAATCGAAGGTAGTGGACCGCACAGAGATGCGACTCGGTGCCAAGACGCTGTATCTGCTGCCACAGCTCTTCGATGCGGCAGGAGGAAATGCAGTCAACCGAGCTCAGCGTTGCCTCGATGTCTTCGGGGGTAGCCTCGTACAGCGCCGGCTCGCTGCTCGATGAATACGGCGAGAGTAGATACGACGAGAGCGTGCTGAACAGTCCCCCGCCTTGAGCACGAGGATCTTGCGGCGACGGCCCGGGAATCTTTTTAGGCTTGAACGGGATCGCAACGGGACCGTCGGACAGATCTTCCATCTGCACCATGGAAGCGGGCAGCATGCCGTGGGCAAAGAGATTCTTGAATATCTCGAAAAGGTCCGTCCAGCCTGTGCGGATGGCATCCACATTGCCGTTGGCGATCGTGAATAGGACGACCGCGGCGAGCTGACCCTTGAAATTCACGCCGAAGCGTGTCGAAAGAGGACTGACAGTAATTTGTTGATTCTCGACCTCGATCGTTGGATTGCTAGTCAGAGTCTGGGAGACGGAGCTGTCCAGCAAGCCAGTGGCGCTGGCGAGCGTATGCACCATAAAGTCAAAGACTTCAATCATGTCGAACTCGGAGGCGAGGATGCCGCACTGGCGAATCCCCGAAATGGCACGTTCGACCATATATTCATCTGCAAACGTGGAAAAGGCAAAGGCAACGCTAGAGAGGATCGGCTTCCATGTGGCCTCAAACATACTCCGGTCGAATGCAGAGGTGTCGCAGGCGACAAGATTGCCAGCTGTCCGTGATCGTCGGAGCAGCTCCTTCCAGGCGTACTCGAAGCCAAGCTGACCGGCGTGTTCTTCCGGCATCACGATCTCTCGCTTCCGGATGCTTTCATAGATGGTACCGGTCAATTCGAGGCCGAAGTTTTCGCCGCCATTGACGCCGCGCAGGTTCTTGCGATAGTCTTCGACCGTCATGCGACGCTTGTTCTGAGGATTGTGCAGGTCAGTGTTCAGCATGATTACGGAGAAAGCCAGGATGAAGACCGCATCCTCGCTGTTAATCCCCTCGGGCTGCGCCGCAAAGTAGGTGGCAGCGAACGTCTGTGTAATGCGTTCGATCTGCTGCGACTCGCCAGGAAGCCTGAAGCTCTCCAGCATCTCTCGCAACGCCTCGGCGATGGGTTTATTCTTAAAGTCGAAAAGACTGACGAAAGCCTCGAGCACCTTGACGTTGTCAGGACGACCGATGTAGTCTCCGATCAGCTTCTTGTCCAGCCGCGGACACTCCTTCAAAAACCTCGCGATGCGCTGCTCACGAGTCAGAGATTCGTCACCATAGTCTAGCAGACCCTCTTTCTCGAGGAAGGCGAGGCCATCCTTGGGTTTCGCGTTGAAGCGAGCGGCGCCAGCCAGAACAGCAGCTTTCTTGCCCTTCTGATGAGCAAGTGAAGTGACCGAGAGATCACCGGGAAGCGTCCCCGTCGAACTTGACCTCCTCTCCTCATTGCGATCAGTGAGTGCGGTGATGAAGGAGAGCAAAGCATCCAAAGCGAAGAGCTGGACGCTGTCCTGCAAAGTCGGGTGCTGAGGATTGGCAGCGTGTATACTTCGGCAGAGGAAATGGACCACTTTTTCGTACATATTCTCGCAATCGATGTCGCAATCATAGTTGATGTACAAGTCCACCAGGTACTCGGACGGGCGTTCAGCATCAAAGTTGCGGAAGAGCAAACTGAGGCTCTCTAAGAGCAGCTCGCGGGCCTCGCCCGAGGCAGGTGCTCTGTCGGAGGATCTTGGCAGAGGTGGTGCGGGTGGTGGCGGAGGAGGAGGCGCTGGGAGATGGAGATCTGGCGTGCCCGTTCTACTGATAGCCTCGGCCGCGAGCGCCCGCTTGGATACGCTATCAAAGGTCCGCTCGTTCCAAGGTTCCAAAGGGAGAGGAAACGTCGGTGCTAGTCGATCCATCAGGAAGGTGAGGAAGAGTTCATGTTGCAGCTTCAGATGCTCGCGCATGGTCTCAAAGATCATGGTGATGCACCGCAAGCTAAGGGAGAGACTGAGCGTATCGTCGCTCCTCGCCAGAATGAACAGATACTTGCATGCAGTGTCCTGTACGAGCACCCGGAGGGACGGGAAGCGGCCGATGGACCTGCCAGAGGTCTCAAAGATCGAAGTCAAGATAGCAATCCCAAGCCTTCGCATAGTATCGGTATGTTGAAGGTTACTTGGCTCCAGCAGCGAGATGACCACGCGGAGAACCTCTCTAATAGCTGGAAGCCCATATGGCTGGACATCGAGGGGTGCAAATGCCGTCGTCTGTTCGGCAACCACTTCAGGTGCTCGCATTTCCTCAGTAGCCGGTTCAGGATCTTCCTCCGAGTTCGTGGCAGCTGTGCCGGCCTCCTCATTGGACCCCTCAAGGTGTTCGGAGGCTGGAGGCTGTTGCGTTGATTGGTTCAGTTCGGACGCCTCCTCCGTCTCGCTGGAGGCAACAGCGCTGTTGGAAGCCTCTTCCTCCTTTCCTTCTTCATCCTCGCCGATCGCTCGAAGCTGCTCCAAGACCTGAGCGGCGGCGGCAGGGAAGGCACTACTGGTGGGATCCGGCATGGTCATTCTCCTGAGCCTCCTCTCGTCGAGTTCGGCATCCTCTCCAACGGGATCTGCTGCCAGTGTTGCATGTTCCGGCTCTTGCTCGGGTATCCCTGGCTGCGTCGAGAAGAACTCGTCCGAGGTGGTGGGAAGCGAGGAAAGTCGGCTGAAAAGCGCTCGCACCATGGCGGTCATCGAGATCTCAGCGGTCCGACGAAGCACCTCAGAGAGGCGTGTTTGGCAGCACATGGACAAGCCCGTTTCCATCATTTCGCAGATGCTGTCATCGCCGAGGCAGTCGCCGAAGGCTTGTGGACGTGGGAAACTACCATCCTGTATGTCTTCGGCGAGGTGAGGCAAGGGCGCGGTTGCGTCGGCGGGCTCGCAAATCAGCTCTCGCATGACAGCAAGGATTCGAACAAGGACGAGTTCGTCCGTGGTAGAGTCGGACGCTTCGAATCGACAATGACTGGTAGCATGGGCGATTTCGGCGATGGCAAGCTGAGCGCCGGGAGCGGACGAACGCACAATACCGTAGATGAGGAACCTATGGACGGCTTGAAGGGCGACCGAAGTCACCGGAGCTGACGTTCGCGGGCTGAGGATCACTTTGAGGAAAGGTGCAAGCAGCAATGGTAATGGAAAGGCGGAGAAGTCAGGACTGGCTCGAAGCTGAGCTTTGAGCAGCGCAAATGCTGACAGGAGGCTGACAGGATCCTCCTTTCCGTCGGAGCTCGGAGAGAATCCGAGCCTTCTGGCCGCCGCACTGGGAGCGTCCGCATCCGCATCACTTTTCTGTGTGGTGCGAAGACCCATGCTGGGCCCCAGGCCTGCTCCGGGCTTGGGCAGGTCAGCTATTGGGCTCGCACCATTTGCGGAAGCTGCAGCGGTGAGAGTACTAGCCGTGTGGCTTTGAAGCCTGGGGGCGTTGGCGGCTTGGGGCGCTACTGCGCTCGAATAACTATACGATGTGAGGCGGTGGAGAGCTGCAGAAGAGGATGCGTTCCACCTCGTCACCTTGCGCATTACGGATGTAATTGCCGATATCTCTGAAAGGACCAGATGCAAACCATGCGCTTGAAGACGCGACCTAGATGCGGTTCGAGAGGCATCGGCGGTAGCCATGCTGTTGGATCTGGTCGGCGTGTTGAGCCCCGCTGACACATGAGCAGAACGCCGATGACCGGTCGGAGTGGCCGAGCGCGACGCGGCGGTCGAACCTGCCGCTGATCTTTGTTGTAGAGTCGACATCCTCGCCAGTCACCATCAGACTGTACAAGAAGAGCGGTGTTGAATGGGAAGAGGACGGTTGTCGATGGTTGCGAAGAGGGAGAAGGAATCATTGATCGCGCCGCCGTTCATGTTAGAGGCTTTGCAGAAAGAACAACACGTCACGTTTGATTAGGCTTAACTGAATCGAGAAATATGGATGATTTCAAGCTGACACCGAAACTGAATTGAAAATATGCAGCAACGCTGGAGCCACCCACAACCTTCACGTACTCACTCAGACTGCACAGACTCAACTCGATCGAACACTGTTAGATCTAATATTCCTCTGCAAAAAGGCGCTGACAGACAAGGTATCAGAGATCGACGACTATGGGGGCATCCTCGCCTTCCTCAGCTTCCAAGTCCACGTCCACCTCAGCCTCCTCGTCGAGGCGTTTGTCGAGCTGCCAAGTGAATTTGCGAAGCGCCAGGTGCGAGAGCTTTCGCCACGCTTCTACAAGTGCTTGCGCCTGAATGTCGTGGGCCCGTTCGGGCTTTGTCGTCGAGACGGGGTGTACAGCTCCTCTGGCGACCAGCGCGCGTCCGATACTGGCTCGCAGATGCTGCAGCTCTTTCAACAGCCAGTCCTCGTCGGCTGGTAGACTCTGTACTGACCAAAAGTCAGTTTGCAGGAGGTCGAATTGAGCCGACATCGCATTGAGAAACGCTGTATGAAATCCGAGGTCGGGCTGTTTCGCAAGATTTGCAGCGCCATTTGTGGCCATAGATGGATGAACATCCCATCCTAGGGTGGCGCCGATGGACGAGGATGAGCGGCAGACCAAAGCCACCAGCTGTTTCCAGTGATCCCAGCAGTAGCCGTTGTGCGACATGAGAAACAGAACAAAAGCCAGCTCGAATTCGCACAGTATTGGTTCGTGGCTAGGTTCGCTTTCGCACGGAGTCGCCATACGTGCTCGCGCCATGGTGTCAGCCAGCAGCCAGCTCTTGTCTTGGCTCCACCTGGTGATGTCGGCGCCCACGGATTCGGGCGGCCAGCTCCGCCGCAGATCAAAATCGGTAAATCGGATCACGTTTTCATCGCTGTCGTACGGCACAGAGTCCGTGACCTGGGCGTCGGCGATCTTGTTGTCCGTCTCAACCTCTCTCTTACGCTTCGAGACCCTGGCAACGTCTTGGTCTGCTGAGGAAGCCCTCAGTGCATACCTCGGTTCATCATCGGTAGGGAGCACTTCGAACGTTTCAGGTTCTTCTTCTGACAGCCGCCTCGACCTTCCCCAGATCAGCTTGCCACGTTCCACGCGGCCTAGATTGCCCGTCTGTTGAATGCTCTCGGCCTGTCTATCGCCATGTGAGCTTGGACCTGCCGCCATACTGTCCACTTTGGCGTCGCCGGTTTCGTCCTCGACGCCGAGCACTTTCGCCACGACAGCTCTGCCCACCCGCCCACCATGGAGAGTCAGGTGGTCCGTTGCGCGGCGCCATTTCGGCTGTGTCTCCTGCGGATATGGTAGAAGCTTGTCGTCGATGCCCTTGAGAAGATCTCGCGACGCGATGGATGGCACGACAGAACAACCTTCCGACGTTCGTTTCAGCCGCCTTCGTACCCTATCGTTTGCCTTTCCGATCAGGTGGGGAGCAGTCAGCTGCTGCCTAGTCCGGTCAAGGTGCCGAATTGCCACCTCACCTTCGCCGAACCAGCGAAGGGAGACATTCGTAATGGCTCCTTCGCCAGCGAACTGTGGCGTCGCCGGCGCTTCCGTGTGGATTTCTCCATCTGTAGGAGCACTGAGAGTCCACGAGATACAATGCCAGCCAGAAGGCAGGAACTTGATGCCGCGAAAGCTGTCGCTGGTCAAGTAGCCAGCTGGATGCCCATCGACAGCGATCTGTGTGTGGGCAGGGAGGCCTTCAAGCAACAGAAAGCCCGACCGGTCAAAAAGCTTCCGAGCCTCCTCTTGTGTGATGCTAACGGCTGTCATAACAGGTCCCACGAAGCAGTCGGATGGCCCGCTCCAAAGCCTACAAGCGAAGGCCCTTCTGCAGAACCCCTCTCTGGAGAATACAAGACGTTAGCGTGAGTGTTGTGGTATAGTCTTGAGTGAGAAGTCGCACTCGGAGCAGCAGGAAGAAGCCTCCACTTCCAGCTATATGCACCATGGATAGAAACGAATCACAAATTCACGGGTGGGATTACAATTCCAACGGTTGGTCGAATATATTCACAATTTCACTATGATCTGAAGGTAGTGGGATGCGGATATAAGTACGGTGCTTGGTTCGCGATGATTACCATTCGCTGTGGCTGTTATGCTCGTCCGATTGCGCAGCAGCTTGATAGCGGCCGGTGTATGGTAGGTATCGGGAGGAGATGTCGTCGTCGCTGGCGGGAGCATCGATGGGGGGGGGCGGAAGTGCGATGCGGCTCTCGCGGCTGATGGAGGCGATTCCTTCTTCTGTGGCGGATGACGAGCTGGACGCGTACGTCGCCGAGCTGATTGTACAGCGCTCGCAGAAGCAGACGGAGCGGTATGGTGCAGAGGGCATCGGTGCGTATCTGGAGCAGGATGCGGAGGCCGGCGGGAGCCGACGCGCGCACAGCACGAACAAGACCTTCCTCGCCTCGATGCTGCGCAATGTAGAGGGCCACAACCATGCGCTCCTGCGCCAGCAGGTCCGCGAGCCACACCACGCACCAATCCAGCAACGGCTCTCCGCCGACACAACCTCACGCACACCTACTCACAGCCCGCCTCGCGCAGCCAACATCCACGGCACGCCCGACAACAAAGTCATCAGATACACGCAGGACGTACCTCCTCGCCAAATCCGTCGTGTTCCGCCAGAACAAAACGACAAGACAGTCGCTGCTGATATACCGTCGAGGATGGACAAGTATTTCGACGAGCACTATGATCCCTCTTTCGACGTCGGCCCTGCCTCGTCAGCCAGTGTTGCGCGCTTGGCTCAAGCCACCAACACATCCATCGACGAGCGCCAGGCAGCGCGGGCCGCAAAGCGCGAGAGGAAAGCAGAACGCGATCGGATCCGTGCCGAACGCGAACAGCGAAAGAAGCGAGCAAAGCACAGCACAAAGGACTGCCCCTCAGGCGGACACGATAAGACCAGGACGAAGCGCGAGAGGAGCCGCTCACCATCCCGAGATCGGAGGAGCAACCACGACAGTGCTGATCACCGCGATCGGACACCGCCTGGCTATGCGTCGGAAGCCGTCCGAGACGGCACAGCGCGGCGGCATCGCCGAGCCAGACACAGAAGAGACTCTTCCCCGCCGCGGTCAGGTGTGCGACCATGGGATCTAGGCAAGGAGACACGCCTCTGACCATCTAGCTACGCTATGTGCGGTTTAAGGTCCGTCCTTGGAACCCATTCTCGACAAGAATTATCAGATTACTAGTAGCGGTACGGCTGCTGGGAAAAGATGACCGTGTTTAAAGTTGGTCTTTCGCTGCTGAAAAAGATGAATCCATCGCAAGGGCCGATATACATGTCTGATCAGCTTGTGTTTGGAGCATAGCGGCCTGCCTCGGCCGCGGAGACAGTCAAGTACTTACGATAGAAATTCAAGTCTCGCAACCTGTCGAGGATTTCGTCCAGTTGTTCTTTCCCAATGTGGACTTCGGGTGTCCAGCCGATTACGGTTTTGATTTTTGTGTTGTCGAAGGCTACAGCGCGATTGGCGAGTAGCTCGGTATCGATCCAGCCGCTCAACGGTGGGTCTTTGAGGCTGGTCAGCTGTACGATTTCGGCGATGGCACCCAGGTGCTTATCGTTGATCTCATCTGCCACGCTTGGCAGATTCAGGCGCGCCCATGCATTGATGGCGGCATTCACATAGCCTGTTTCGATGCCAAACGCCTCGCCCGTCATCTGGAGCAGCTTGCCTTGCGTAAGGTCGGCGTCATCGACAATGTTGAAGACCGGTGCTGTCGGGGTCTGATCTCGTGGGCAGCAACCTTGGCCGACCTTTTCCCGCATCGTGTCCTGCACCTTGTCCTTCAGTCGCACCGGTGGTAGAGCCTCGCCCGCTTTTGCGTTGCTTTGCTCGCGACTCTGAGAAGCTACCCACATTGTAATTTGCCAAATCGCGGGACACCAGTCTTGAACATGGACAGTGTGTATACGAAGCTCCGGTCCCCATAACAGCTTCATAGGCTCCTTGAGATACCGGTACACGATGCCGAGCCCATATCGCGAGATTACCGTACCCTGAAGGATGAAAGGGCCAACCACTTCGGCCGACCGGGTGATGGCCAAATTTAGCCCTGGTATACTTGCCACCGCCCGTTCCGCCTCATACCACCAGTAAGCGCGACGAGTCTTGGGCTTGACAATGTCCGATTCCTTGATAGGCGGTGCATCGCTGTCGATGGTCATGAAAGCCACAGTGTCTCTGATGTGCGCCTTGACCTGACGTTTCAGCGACTCTTGTGCAATGGCGTTGGCGAGCTTGGTGGTCCGTTCCAGCAGCAGTTCCTCCGGGTCGTTTGGACTGCCGATGCCCTCTCCGGTGAAATCATAAACAATGTCATACGAGCCGCCGTCCGGATGGTCATAGATCTTGGCCAGAGTCGAGGGTATATTGAGATTCGCCTGGCGATATTCGACCAGCGGATGCGAGTACGCCCTGAGCGAGTCCGGATCGATGTAAGTGGTGCTCGCTTCCTTGGAGATGAAGAACTTGTCAGCAAGGCGGATATGCTTGATGCTAGGCATCGACCCGCCCGGCTTTTCGGCCTGGGCAAGCAGCCATTGCAGAAGCGGCCTAGACCGCAGGAGGGTGCCTCCCAGTATCAGCACCGATATCTGGTCGGGAAGGGTGGAGACCATGTTGGGCTTGTTTGACCTCTTCCAGCATCGATGGGCTGATACTGCTGGCAGGTGGAAGTGTAGCGGTGCTTTTGCGACGCTATCTTTTGTCGCTCACATCCTGCTTCGGAGGCCGAGGTAAGCACGCACGTTGACACAACTTGGCTTGCCCTGGCCCGATGGGGCCTAGCCAGGTTGCAGATGCATCGGGGATCATCTTGCGCTCGTGACAATGGGAACAGGAAAGAAAGGGATGGTGAGCGTACGGCGGCATCCAGCCGTCCATACACTTACAACAATTGGAAAGCATGCATGCACGCACGCCGCATCTACGCAACGCACCGCCGTTAGCCAGGATAAGGTTTAGACCAAAATACAACCGAGCCGAAACGGGCAAGAAGCAGAGCAACGGCGCAGCACAGAAGAAGCACAGAAGAAGCACAGAAGAAGCACACCAGAGCACTCGAACGAATACGGACCTAACATGCCAAGCTTCGCCGTATTAGAACTAGCGACTATGGGTGTCGCGCTTGGAAAAGGATTGATTCGTTTTGTCTGTGCAAACGACTACTTTACTTATGGAAGGTTTTATACTATGAATCTGTTCGTCTGTCTGTCAGCACGAACAAATGATGTTATAGACGAGTTAGTCTAGATTAGTATGGACAAGTTCTCTCGAGGGATATCGAGAGAATGATGTGCTTATATATGTACACGAAGGATCTCCCAGAAGCTTATCGGTACAACAGGGAGTGCGAGTGACCTGTGGATCCTTAGTGGAAATGCCTCTGTCGGTTCAGGTCCAGAGGCAAATGAACTTGCCTTCGTCTCCTGCGGTGAACGAATAGTTTCCCCGTCTTCGAGATAAGGCCGATTGCTGCGCACGGTCTACCTTTCGCTCTTAGGGCGAAAGATAGGCTAACGTTTTATTCGTCTACCGCGAAGTTCGATTTAGACTTCGCGGTTCCGCGCATACCGAGTATGGCGTACACTCGGCACACGTGATCATTATTCTAACAGATTAAGGCTATGTTAGAGTGAACACGTGGCAAGACACGGCCGAGTCACAAGTTTGGCTAGATTTGCCTAGTATGACTTGCCAGTTCCCATGCCGCCACGACTGAAGCCAGGCCCAAAGCTTTGTCTAGCCCCGCCGAGCCATTATGAAGAGGATGAGATGAGCTGCAGTTGGCCGACGCAGTGACCATGAGACCTTCCCGTTGTCTTGGCAAGGGAGTTGATCCGTTAGTGAAGTATCTTAACGCAGGCTCTTCGCAGGCGGGGTAACAGCCGGCCAGTCACGCGCGGCAGAGACGCACAGGCTCGTCGCGAAGATGGTCTTGATGCGCGCCAAGATCTCACTCAACAACGGCTTTTGTGTTGCAGCCACGGAGACATCCGCCGTGTCCTTGTGATCGTAATCCCCATTGCGGGGTAGCTACCTACAACAGCGAGCATAGAATGGCTGACAAGGCAGCCTGCGCTTGGCACGCATTTCTTTTATTTCCGCCCAGCGACACTCACAACATAAAAGCGCGACTCCTGGTAAATTAGCCAGTGGTTAAAGCAGCAACACTGCTTTGATTTTGGTCTACCAGACCGGCTGTTGCGATCCTGCTTAGCATCTGCGTGTCTTCTGCTTAGCTTCTGCTAGGCAGTTTTTACCAGTGTTGCTGCTTTGACATCTGGCTGACTTACCAGAAGCTGAGCTTTTATGTTGTGACTGTGACTTTTATTCCTTTTTCTATTTCGGTAACTCGGACGGGCAGGTAAAGAACGCGAATACCTGTTTGAAGTGGCGCGGGAGGCTTTGGGGAGGTTTCGTGGGTCGCGGGTTTCCGATTGGTAATTCCTGCGTTGAAGCAGACTACCGACTTCCGGGCTTAGGCTTGCTCCGTACCTTAGACTACAAGCCGGCTTGAATTTGAGTCAAATCTGCGACAGAGCGAGCCTAATTTGCGAGGCAAAGCGCAGTCAACCAGCAAGCTTGCGCGGCCGCACAGCTTAAGGACGCCGGTGCAAGATGCCCACGAAGGAAGAGGAAGGCAAGGCTCAATCGCAATCTCAATCACAATCACAATGGACCGAGTCTGAATGAGAATTGTGAATAGATCTTTGCCGGTCACAAGTATCCTTGCGGCAGATCGCTCCTGCTCGGCATCGAGGGAGCGCATGCTTTGCCGCTCAATTGTCCATGCAGTCCACTTCTATCTGACGCTTGTCCACGCTCTCATCTTTGTCTAGACTTTCCGCTACTCGTTCCGCCGCACACCTCTAGCAATCATAAATCTACCACCGACGTTGTCCAGCTGTCCGCAGTTACCTCTTCCTTAGCCACGGCAGCCACCTCTTTTGCAGCCAACTTTTCCCTCTTTTTCACCGTGTTTGCCGCTATTACCATGATGGTGCCCAACTGCTAGGCATCGATTTGCTCCTCGTTGCACCACCAACAAGCGTCTCTGCAAACTCATTTTGTCAACACGTCTCCCATCTGCGCAGCGTTGACCGCCCTAACGGAGCGTCGCCGCACGCCACTCGTTAGTCTCGCTTTGGGACTGTCCATTGCGTACTGTCCCTCAGCTTCGCCAGCGACATACGCCTCTCCTACCTACCGTCTCTGTGACGCCGTGGTAGGCCTTGTGGTGTGTGAAGCGAGCCGATTTCGATTTGTTTCTTTGGCTGCAGTCAGTTACCCACCAAGACAAACTCTCGACTGCGCAGCTCCCAACAATGCATCCTCCTCCGAGCCATATGGCTCACAACTCCACCACACTATACCAAACCATCACCAATACGCTGGCAAAGACGAGCAGCCGTTCCAATTCGTCCTCATCATCCGCCTCCAACATGAGCCAATCCTCCCAGCGCTCACCGCCCTCGGCTTCTCACCAGAGGACCACTTCGTTCCAGAGGTCCAAATCCACTGCCAGCGACTACAGCACCTCAGCACTTCCGCGCAACCTCATCTTCGACTATGTCAGAGCAGACGAAGTCCGCGCAGCTCATGCGCTCGAGGTCGAGGGCTATCCACCCGAAGATGCCGCTAGCTACGAAAAGCTTCTTTCCCGCCAAAACGCCGCCCCGCACCTCTTTCTGGGTGCCTTTGTGACGCTCCCTCCGCCCAAAGTAGCAGGGCCTCTTTCCGTATCCGGCCCGCCGCGCAGGAAGCTCGTCGCATTCATTACCGGAACCGCTGCGCCCGCACTCACCCTTCGCTCCATGTCGACACACGACACCTCGCCGGACGCCCACATGGTCTGCATACACAGCGTTTGCGTCTCTCCCGACGTCCAGAAGAGAGGTCTGGCAACTCGAATGCTCGAAAATTACATTGCCCGCGTCAGAAAGGCCGAGGAAGGCAAGGGTCCCGAAGGAGACAAGGGCAAAAGAGGATACGAGACATTGGCTCTTCTCGCTCACGAGCAATTGACCGCACTCTACAAAAAGGTCGGCTTTCGCATCCAATGTCACAGCCATATCCAGTATGGCAGCGGCCAGTGGTTGGAGATGAGACGCAGTGTCTATCCCACCCCTGGAAGCGGCCCTAATAGCCGCATCGACACCACGCTCTCCAGAACCATCTCCTCCACCTCGTCGACAGGCTCAGTAGCAGTCGAGTCTCCGCTCTCCATCACCACTGCCCACTCGCTACCTGCCGACCCCCACCCCGTTTTTGCACCGGCTTCACCTCCTTCGACAGCAGCCGAGACAGAGAATCAGCAAGATTCGGCCAAGCAGACGTCGCAAGACACTTCGAGTACGAGTACGCCTACCACGGTCGTGAGCAAAGCAGAGCCGACCAACTCTCCAGAAGCCCCTCCTGGGATGCCCTCCCAGGCGTCTATCCTGGCAGCGCTTGCTGCCCAGTCCCAACCTGGACCCAATCCGGGCAAATCGTATACCAGCATTCTCGGCCAGGCCGTCGCCGCCAAGACACCCGCCGAAGATGCCGGTATGGCGTTGGAAGCTCGTCTGGTCAACCGCAAGGACAACACCAACCTTGCCAAGCTCTACTGCCCTATGGAGACCTGCCGCTGCTGCGTTCTGAGCCAAGGCGCAGGCGAATGGACAAGAAAGGAGAGTGGCCCTCTTTCGAATCCTGCACTGGAGCTGCCCAACTCGCCCGCGCCACCGCAAGGCCCCGCCTTCCCAGTGCACGCCGCCAGTGCATGCATCTCGAACCGACTCCTGACGTCGGTCAAGGGCTTTTGGATGGTAGCCGGTCCGCTGCAGTTTGACAATATCGGCTTCTCCAGGGATATCAAGTGGACCGCTCCGCTCGCCAGCGACGCCGCTTCGCCCAAGCTGGAAGCGTCGGGCGAGAACTCGATGGCGAATAGCGTGGAGCTGGCCAACGCGCCACGCAACAAGGCACAGGAGAAGGAGGCCAAGGACAAGCAGAAGCGCGAGGACAAGGAACGCGTCCGCGAAGAGAAGGAGCGCAAGAAGGAGCAAAAGGCCAAGGAGAAGCGCGACAAGAAGCGCGGCGGTGGCAGCGGCTCCGACTCGAACGTCTCGGACGAGGACGTGGGCTCGCTGCTGGCGCATCTGAGTCTGGGGCTTACGCCTGGCGAGGAGCTGACGGTCAAGTACCTCCTCTGCCCAGACTGCGAGTGCGGTCCGCTGGGCTTTACCATCCTGCCTACCGAGATGCAGGGCGGCCGTCTCGCCGCCGAGGTCGGCGACCAAGTTGAGCGCCTCAAGGGCGGCACGCTAGACCCCGCCAATGCGCCCAAGCGGCCCCCGCAGCTCTTCTACCTCGCTGCCGACCGCGTCCGCTACCTGTTCGAACGCACGTGAGCCGCGCACACACACCTCTCGCCAGCCCAGCAGCCTGCCTCCCAGGACCCGTTTGACCCTCTACTCTTCCTCATCCTCCAGCATGCCCTTTACCCCTGTACTCTTCCTCATCCTCCAGCAAGCCCATACATACCAGCTGACTCGACCGGTGAATTGCGTGTAGTTGTAATGGTGCGGTGGATAGCCTGTGACTGTAGTTGCGCAAGCCAGACGCTGCGGCGACGTCCAGGGTGTGAGACTTGGGCTTGATGGGAATGGCGATAAGGGGAGAAGGGGTCTAGGCGGACGGGGGCGGGTGGGTGGTGCGCCAGTGGTTGGCGATTTCCTCGCGGGTGGCGACCCAGACGCCCTGCTGGCCGTTGCCCTGCTGGAGGAGTTGCTGGTTGCGGCGGACGACGTGGTCGACAAACTTCTGCAGGCCCTGGAAGCGGCCCGGGCGGCCGACGACGCGGCAGTGGAGGCCGATGCTCATCATCTTGGGCACCGAGTTGGGGTTGCTGGCCGGCAGGTAGGTTTCGGCGACGAGCGTTTCGAACGCGTCGATCAGATACGAGGCGAACGAGTCGGCGTTGAAGAAGCCGGGGGTGATGGCGAAGCGCATGTCGTTGTTATCCAGTGTGTAGGGGATGACGAGCAGGTGGCCGCCGGAGCCGTCGGGGGCGGGGACCCAGTAGGGGAGGTCTTCGTCGTAGGCGTCCGAGTCGTAGAGCTCGTGTTCGAGGTTCATTTCCTTGTAGGCCTCGTAGACGAGGCGGCGGGTGTTGACCGACTGGCGGCCGGTGTACCAGCCGCGGGGGGCGTGCGCGGTGGCAGAGGCGGACTGGATGGCGCGGATGGCGTGCTGGATGTGGATGCGCTCCTGGTCGGCGGGCATCAGGGTGTGGTCGATCCAGCGGTACGAGTGGCTGGCCACCTCGCAGCCTGCGGCCTCCATGGCGCGCACTGCCGCCGGATTGCGCTCGACAGCGCGCCCCACAGCCCACGAGGTAAAGCGGAGCTGGTTCCGCTCAAACAGGTCCAGGATGCGCCAGAAGCCGCGGTGCGAGCCAAAGTCGTACGCCGACTCGACGCTCAGATTGCGCGCCTGGCTCGGCGGTGTCGAGCCGTTGGCGGCGCCGTACTCGGTCAGGTAGAGTTCCTGGTGTGCGTCGCCGTTGAGCGTGGTGTTTTCGCCGCCCTCTTCGTAGTTGACTACGAACGAGACGGCGATGCGCGCGTTGCCGGGCCAGTGTGGATGCGGGGGGGTGCGACCGTATCCGACCATGTCGCGCGGCTCGAGCACGGTGTTGATCGCGGCGAGCGGCTGGCCGTCGCGGTCTACCTGCTGCGAGTCGGCCGGGTCGCCGATAAACTTGGGCAGGTTGTCGGCGGGGGAGACGATGCGCCAGGGGCCGTAGAACATGTGCGCGGTCGGGGCGATCGTGTCCGGCGCAGGCAGCGGCGCTTTGTCGCCCACCGGCCGCTCAAACGTGCTCGGCCACAGCGACCACTGCTGCCGCGCTTCGCTCCAGGTACCCATCGGATTGCCGCACTGGCGACACCGCACCTTGTACTTGTGCCCAGCCTGCGCCTCGTACAACGCCGCCGCCGCCGCACCCGCCCCCATCACCGCGCGCGTCCGCTCGTCCACATCCTCCCCCTCCCCCCCCTCCGACATCCACCGCACCGCCCCCTTCACCCAGTGCGTCGTCCATATATACGGCGCCCCATTCAGCCGCTGACACTGCGTGCAGTGGCAGTAGCACGACAACCGCAGATTCGCAGCACTCGCATCCACCTCGAACCGCAGCGCCCCGCAGCTGCAATGCCCCCGAACAGTGGCACAACTCATATCGCAAACCGTTCCAGCAGCAGGTCAAAGCGGGCAGAGATCCAAGGATGGTGGCGATCAACACACCCAGCCCTCACGCCGCGCCTTGACAGACTCTGCTTTTATTCGCATTCGTGGCGCTCTTTACCTTTATCTTGGGCGCGCGTGGGCCGCTCGGACATCGCCGTGGCCGCGTCCGCCTCCCGCGTCGAATGGGGCCCTTTGATTGGTCCACCAGGCCGATCCACCCCCGCACTGCCACCACGGGTCAGATCCACCAACCTCTCTCGTCGTCTTGCCATGGCGCGCAACCGACACAGACACCAGGCACCCTCGCAATGGGGGTCGCTGAGCAGCAGAGCGGCGCGAAAAAAACAGCGGTGGAGATAGATAGAGGACGAGACACGGTGACATGGCGACCAACCAAGATGCAATGGCGAGGGGAGGGCAAGGATGGCAAACAGAGACAAGGCGAGGGCCGACAGCAGACAGCGAAGCGGATCAGGAGGGGACTTGGAGCGATCGCCGCTTGTTCTTGGTGATGCTCATCGGCAGGCCCTCTACGCCCTTGACGAGGTTGTGGTATCCTCGCCGTTTGGGGTCGTTGAGGCGCTTCTTGAGATGCTTCTGCACCTTGGCTTCCGGCCGCACCACGACGACGGGCACGGGAGAGGAGATGAGAATGTCGCGGCTGATATGCCCCATGAACTGCTGGCCGAGCATTTTCTGCAACTTGTTGGCCGACTTTCCGCGCGTCCCCACCGTCAGGCTATCCGGCCGGTAGACGTGAATGATGCTGAGCACGGTGGGGACAATCTTGCCGGCGACAAACTCGACCACGATCGAGATGCTCCTGTCCTCGGCCTCTTGGTTGAGCTCGACGATGGAGGCCATCAGGTCGCGCGCGTCTTCTCGCGCATCATCCTGGTCGATCTGGTCGGCGCCTTCGTCGAGGATGCGCACGGCGACCACCTCGTCTCCATCCTCGACCAGATTCTCCATGAGCCACTCGAGTGCACGCTCCGAGTGCGGACTGTCGTCGACGGCCACCATGAAAGTCCTTGTGTTTTTGTTGCGCAGATAGCCGCGCGACTTGACTTGGAGCGTGAAGCTGAACGCGCCGCTGCTCGTCTCGTCGGCGTCTGGCATGGTGTCGAAGCCGACCCTGCGCTCATAGCCGGCCTTGAGGTCGCTCAGGCCGCCCGAGCTGCTGGTCCTGCTCTTGTTCAGCGAAGGACCCCCCTTGTGCCCGCCGTACGTTCCATCGCCTACCACCGCGCCTCTCGACGACGGAGAAGTCGAGCCCGAGCTCGACATCAACGACGCATGAGCGGGACGCGGACGCTCGGGCTCTTCAATGGTGATCGACTGGCGCGTGCTGCGATCGCGCACATGCTCGCCACTACTTCTCGGCGTAGTCGTCCGGGAGCAGGGATGGTGCAAGATCGGTGTCGTGGGCCGCGACGTCATCCTGGAGGCGGCTCCGCGAATGTACCACTGACACCGCCTTTCCGTCGAGCCTATGCGAGCAGCGAAACAAGGTCTAGCGTCAACGTGATATCAGTACAGCTGCCTGAATCGACAAGATGGGTGTAGTCGCGGACGGCTGACTGCACATCGATGACAAGATGCAGGCGGTGGGAATGGGCAGGCAAGTCTTGGCACGCCATCCAATGAGGTTCTTCTCGTGCGATACAATCGCCGCGGCAACCGGCCATTTCTAAGGCGAGCGCACGCGTTGAGGCCACATCCACATACAGAATGGCTAAGTGCAAGTCCAAAGAGCTGCCGCTGTTTGGCAGATGACTGTCAGTGATCCACTCACGGCAGTCCCGCGGTGCGTGAGGCTGGACACCTTGTTTGCGAGCCTGTCGCAGCGATGACAAAGGACAGGATGTTGATGAACATCATGATCGAGAGGATCGAGCGGAATGAACGGCTGCTGCCTAGTCTCATTCCCGATGAGCGAGGAGAAATTTCCATTCTACTGTAGCCAAGCCTTGCACTTTGGAAGGAGCGGAGGGTCCACTCTGCTCTTCCGGCTGAGGCGCGAAGGTGAGTTTGAAAACATCAACAAGCAGCATATGCATGCATGTGCGAACGCGAATACAAGGACTACCGCCTTCCTGCATGGATTTGTATTTTCCATGCCTGCTCCAAAGCGGTCCAGTGCGGAAGCTTGGAGGAGAGCGGTTTGTAAACGTTTATGCTGATGCACACGGACGCCAGAGTGGAGCAGCTTCGTACTAACTCGATTGGAAGCGATAGCGACTAGCCAAGCTGGCTGCCCAGCCATGAACCCTGAACTCCTTTCCAGCGGAGCCGTCGGCAGCATAGCGATACTCAGCTGCAATTCCACTTAACGTGACCCGTGGCGAGTGTGATTGCGGCGTGACCAGTTGCGAGTGTGATTGAGTCACGCTACAGCAGAGTCATAGAGTGATAACTTGGTGAGCTTCTCACCGCGCATCTATCACACTCTGGCTCTCGCTTCGATCCTGTGTAGTCACTATCCATCAGACAAAGCTCAGTCGACGGCTGTCCCTCTCCTCATCACCACCCTTGCCACCGCTCATCACCGCCTTTGCTACAGCCCTCTCCTTCCCCCACCACAGCACCGTACAACGCAGCATTAAAGTACCTCGCAACCGAGCCGTAGTTATCCCCCTTTCCTCCTCGCCAACAAGCCACCTCTGCCATCCAGACGTCCCAGGCGCTCTGTGCGTGTCATGGCTACTGCTCTACCCGCCCAGTCGAGGGGCCATCGCTCGCTCATTCAAACTGAAGCGCCGCACCGACAGAGGCAGCCGATGCCCGGCCCCATCACCCGTGTCGCGCTCGCCGCCAAGCAAAACCAGATGGTGGCGCTGCAGGCGCTTCAGGCCGCGGCGTCGTTCCCCTCTGCGCCGTCGTCCTCTTCCTCCGCTCAAGGCTCGCCTCCTCCGCCTACCTATGGCGCATCTGCCCAACACATCCATCCTTCCTCGCCCCTCAAACGTGGCCGCAAATTCCAGGCATGCCGTGCCCCGTCGCTCTCCTCGCCTCAGCTCGGCGCTGCCGCTGCATCCGCACCGGCCTCTACCTCCCATTTGCGCTGCTCGGTTTCCAAACCGGTCCCGCTCATCACCACTTCGGTCCCGCACTGGGCAGCAGAGGGCTCCCATCCGCTCTTCGACCCCAACTCGGGCAAGCGCTCCGAGATCTACTCGCTGGTCAACGACCGCTATCCGGGCGCTCCCGGCACCGCCCTCGCCAAGGCGCGCGAGGCGCAACAAAAGGCCATCCTGTCCGCCAAACGCGAAGCCGCCAAAAAGCTCGCCTCCAAGGCAGAGCTGGAGCATCTCGGCGTCAAGGGCCTCAGCAAGAAACGCAAAAGCAGGAGCCCCTACACCACCGTCACCAACGGTGATCTCGCCCAGACCACCGCCTTCTCCAGTGTAATTGCCACGCCGTCGGTAGCCAGGAGTGATGTCGACCCAGTTGCAAGCACGGCAATGAGCCGCGACTCGTCTCGTGGTCGCACCATGGGCAAGAGCGCCAGCGAAAACAGTCTGGCTGTGCCATCAGCCAGCCGAGCCCGTCGGCCCGCTTCCAGAGCCACCTCCCCGGCGCCGCTCACTGCCGCGTCGACAAACGGACGCAGGTCAGGAACCCGTTCCGGATCTGCGATGCCCGTCGAAGAAGATTCGAAAGCGGTGTCGACGACCAGCAGCAATGGGATCCTCCGGCCCGCGCCCGGTTCACCGTCCAGAGGCTCCAGCCCGCCCGAAGGATCCAAGAGCGTACACGGCCTATCGTCCACGGCCCCGTTTCAGAGCAGCCCGCTTGCTGCCAGTGCCATCACGATGGAACCGCTTGCAGAAACCGACGATGCTGAGCCAGTCATTGCCACCACCCTTACGAGCGGCGCCGAAATGTCGCCATCCGCTGGCCGCACCATCGGAGTGAAGCGCAAAGCCAGCGCCCTCAGCCAGGAAGTTCGGACGGACCAGCAAGACGATGTGCTCAAGCCCGACACCGTCGTCGCCGCCACCGAGGCACTCGAAGACATCCTCAAGCGTGCCAAGACCGACATCGAGACAAGCGCCGAGGCGTCGATCGAGCGCGCCGAAAAGGAAAACTCGCCATCGTCGGTCTCGTCCAGCCGGCGTACCTCCCCAAGAATGACCACCCGTCGCCTCGTCGGCGAGGCCGCCTGACGCGGCGGCCTGACTCCTAACCTTTCTCTGCATACCCAGTCGCTTTCCCGCACATTCCCATCGCCTTGACTACCACGTCAAAGAGCAGCTTCAGCACTTCGCCGTCAGCAGGCGACACTTGACATGTAGCTCCTTCTGTCTCGCTGTGCTTTTACCTGTTGATGTGCATAGATCCGATCTTCTTTCCTGTTGGTAGAATCCAGGCTTGGCGCACAGACATGCGATGCACCTTGCCCCATCGAGCCCCAGCTCACCTTTTAGCGTGCTAGGACGCCACACCGCGAGAATCGAATGTTAGCATGCCGGGTGCGGGCGAGGCGGGGTAAAATGGAAATCTTTGTTGTTGAGTCTGCAAATTCATTTCGCCGGTGAGATAGCCGAGCGGTGCGCTTTGATGCGCTTCGATTTAACACACTCGTAGCTGTGCGGGAGCTGTTCGGACCGGGGGGCCGGCGCGCCGCAAGGCAAACCGGATTAGAAATCCCAGTATCGGGCGTACGGCGACCCTCCCCCGCGCCGATGCCGGGTGCGAGTTGGAGAGATCTTCTGGACCGCCAGAGCTGCCCACTGTCCGCCGGTATATATCGCGCTGTGCCACGCCTGTCTTGCTGCATTGCTGTCGTACTGCGGAGAAGACACATCATGCTGCGTACCGTGGCGACAAGAAGCGGCCGGCTGGTGTGCCGTACAGCGCCGCCAGCGTGGACGGCCACCGCTCCGTCCGGCCGCGCTCTGTCGACGTCTACCGCTTCGTCGAGTCGCAGCGCCGCAAGGCGCAATTTGGCGGGTGTTGCCGCGGGGCTCGTGGGTTTGGGGCTGCTGGGGTCTGCAGTTGCGACGCGCAGCATTTACAGCGAGCAGGAGCGTGTGCCGCCTGCCGAGGTGGCGCCCAAGGCGGCGAAGGATCCCGCAAGCAAGCTCATCTCGATGGACGAGGTGGCCGCGCACAGCAAGCTGCCCTCGGACGGCGGCAAAGGCGTCTGGGTCGTCATCAAGGGCGAGGTCTACGATTTGACCTCGTTCGTCGACATGCACCCGGGCGGGCGCAACATCATCCTCAAAAACGCCGGCCGCGACGTCACCGATATCTACGAGCCCATCCATCCGCCCACCGCCATCGAGGACAGCCTCGACCCCGCCAACCACCTCGGCCAGGTAGACCCCGCCACTGTCACCGTCCAGCAGGCCGCCGAGGAGTCCGACGCCGAGCGCAGGCGCCGCATCGCCCGCGAAAACCTCCCCTCGCTCGGCAGCATCCTCAACCTGGACGACTTTGAACGCGTCGCCGAGAGCATCCTCACCGACCAGGCGTGGGCCTACTACTCCTCTGCCGCCGACGACGAGGTCACCAAGGCGCAGAACCGCGCCGCCTTTCACCGCGTCGTCTTTCGCCCGCGCGTCCTGCGCGCCATCGAGCACGTCGACAGCAGCGTCCGCCTGCTTGCAGCGCAGGGCGCCAGCAAGGGCATTGAATCCAGCCTGCCCGTCTACATATCGCCTGCCGCGATGGCCAAGCTGGGGCATCCGGACGGCGAGCTCAATCTGACCAAGGCGGCCGGCGCTGCGCACATCATCCAGGGCATCTCGGCCAATGCCTCGGTGGGGCTGGACGAGATGCTCGACGCGCGCCAGCCGGGCCAGCCGGTCATCTACCAGCTCTACGTCAACAAGGACCGCGCTGCATCCGAGCGGATTCTGAAAAAGGTCGAGGAGCGTCAGTGTGCGGCGGTCATGCTGACCGTCGATGCACCCGTGATGGGCAAGCGCGAGCGCGACATGCGCGCCAAGGGCGAGGAGGTCGAGACGGGTGCCGACCACGGCACGGGCGGCAAGGCGGCGGCCGGCGGTGTAGCGCAGGCCATCTCGGGCTACATCGACCCCAACCTGACCTGGGCAGACATCGCCTGGTACCGCAGCACCTGCAAACTGCCGCTCTACCTCAAGGGCATCCAGACCGTCGAGGACGTCGAGCTCGCCGTCCAGCACGGCGTCGACGGCGTCATCCTCTCCAACCACGGCGGTCGCAGCCTCGAGTACGCACCCGCCCCGCTCGACGTCCTCATCGACCTCCGCCAGCGCCGCCCCGACCTCTTCGCCCGCATCGACATCCTCCTCGACGGAGGCGTCCGCCGCGGCACCGACGTCCTCAAGGCGCTCGCCCTCGGCGCCACCGCCGTCGGCCTCGGCAGACCCTTCCTCTACGCACAGTCCGGCTACGGACAGCCCGGCGTCGCCCGCGCCATCCACATCCTCCAGGACGAAATCCACAGAGCCATGCGCCTCCTCGGCATCACCTCCCTCGACCAGCTCACCCCCGACATGGTCGACATCCTCCCGCGCCACTTCTACCCGTCCCACCAGCCCCACCCCTGACCATCCCCACCGCATCAGAGCCAGCATGTACATCCATAGACACCCGTCACCAGCACCGCTGCTTGGCATCCCACTGCGCCATGCGTCCAACAGCAGCGCCATGTCCAGTTGCTTTGTCTTGTCTCTGAGCCCGTCCGTTCTCTTGCGCGTTTCGGCTAGTCGATCACCGATTGCCGCCGGGGACCCCACATTTCTTTCTCGGTATGCGCACTGTGCGCGTCCTGACTTCAAAATCAACTGGCTTGCCTTGCTGTTTCCTCCTCGGCGCTGACCAAGCTGCCTACTCCTCGCCACCAGGCTACTCCTCGCCACCAGGCTACTCCTCGCCACCAGGCTACTCCTCGCCACCAGGCTACTACTCGCCACCAGCCTCCGCTATGAAAGCCGAAGAAGGATTTCAATTCGAGCGCTTCCGGGTCGGCTCGCCGTGGGCGTCGGATGCTGCGCTACGGCTGACGATACTGCGGCTGATGACGAGCGGGCGGTCGGCGCTGGGGGCGGACGAGGTGGGGCGGTTGTTCGAGAGCTTGGCGGGGCTGGGCGACCGCATTGCGGGCGAGTACGCAGATGTGGCGGCGACGCTGGACGGGGTGCAGCACGAGCCGACGCTGGTGCAGTACGATGCGTGGGGGCAGCGCGTGGACAAGCTGGTAACCGCCGAGGGCTGGAAGCGGCTCAAGGGGGTGTGTGCCTCGGAGGGGATCGTCGCCGAGTCGTATGCGCGTCCGGCCGACGAGGCTCGCGCCGGCGGCGGCCGCACCAGGCTGGGCCGCTTCGCGCGGCTCTTTGCGTTCACCCGGATCGTCATGTTCACGCCCGTGTCCAAGCTGACGCTCTGCCCGATAGGCATGACCGACGGCGCAGTGCGCGTGCTCGAGCTCGCCGGCACCGACGCACAAAAGGCAGAGTACATCCCCCGCCTCTGCAGCACCGACCCGCACCGCGCATGGACCGCGGGCCAGTGGATGACCGAGCGCCCAGGCGGCTCCGACGTCGCCCGCACCGAAACCACCGCCAGCCCCGTCCACCCCGCCCCCAACCGCCCCCCGCGCGCCGGCGACCGCTTCGTCCTGAACGGCTTCAAGTGGTTCTCCTCCGCCACCGACGGCGACATCGCCCTCGCGCTCGCACGCACCGACCCCGACCCCCAGCGCGGTTCCAAGGGCCTCTCGCTCTTCCTCCTCAAGATCCGCGACGACACCACCGGCAGGCTCAACGGCATCCGCATCCACCGCCTCAAGAAGAAGCTTGGCACAAAGTACCTCCCCACCGCCGAGCTCGAGCTGGATGGCTGCATCGGCGAGCTCGTCGGCGAGCTCGGGCGGGGCGTCGCCACGGTCGCCTCGGTTCTCAACATTGCCCGCCTCTACTCGGCTTCCGGCGCCGTCGGCGGCCTCTCGTGGGGGCTGCGCTCCGCGACCGCCTACGCGCAGACGCGTCCGGCGAGCGGCGGCAGCACCCTGGACCGCCTGCCGCTGCACACCGACCAGCTCCTCAAGGTCACCGTCCTGTACCGCGCCTATCTCCAGATCTTTTTCCACAACGTCCTCCTTATCGGAGCGGTCGAGGCGGGCGAGGCCAGCGCGCGAGACCAGATGCGCCTCCGCCTGCTGACGCCCGCGATCAAGGCGTTCATCGCGACGCGCGGTTCGGAAGGCTACCTTACCCTGCTCGAGGCGTTCGGCGGCCAGGGCTACATGGAGGAGGTCGGCATGGCCGAGATGCTGCGCGACCTTACCGTCGAGCGCATCTGGGAGGGCACCCCGGCGGTGCTCTCGCTCGATCTGCTCCGCGTCCTCGTCCAGTCGCGCGGCCAGGCGCTTGCCGAGTTTTTCGACGACACGCTCGCGCTCCTCGCCGCCGTGCCGGAGAGCCTTGCCCGCCGCCTTGCCGCCGAGCTCGAGCTCGTCCGTCGTGTCATCCACCAGGCCGCCGCCGTCGTCCGCACCGGCCTCGATCTCGAGCGGCACACGCAGCGCGCCGACTTCCGCTTCGCCCGCCCCCTGCTCGACCTCGTCGTCGCCCTGCATGCCGCCGCCCAGCTCGTCCACCACGCCGCCTGGAAGGCCGACGTCTACGCCAGCAACCCGCAGCTCCAGGCACTCGCAGCCGCCGATGCCACACAGCAGTCCCTCGACCAAGACGTCCACATCGTCCGCCTCTGGGTCGGCTCCGACGAGAGCGGCGCCGGCTTCGCCGACCTCGCCCGCCTCCTCGCCCAGCTCAAGGCGTCCACCGCCGCCACCGCCGACGTCGAGCAGGCCCACGCCCTCGTCTACTCCTGGAACAACCAGCCCCCTCCCCCCAGCCATCTGTAATGCCCCCTCGTCGTCCCTGTTCCGTCTCCCGCCGCGCAGTGCCCCCGTAAATGAGTGCATCGCGCTGAAATGATTCGCTTTGGTCGAGCCCGCGCGAATCGCTACAAGTACAAGCGTCGTGACGCCGCGAGGTCGGCCGCCGCCTCAGCTGTGGCCTAGGCCGACGGCTCTCCACAGACTGCCTGTGACGTTGCGGGCAGCTGGGCGCACAGGATGGGACCCGGGTCGCGGCGCGGCGGGTCGGCTGTGGGCCAGCCGCGTGTGGAAATAGAGCCTGGTCTGAGTGTAGAGCAACCCAGCGAGGCCCCACACGGCGCCCTGAACCAGCGGCGAGAGGAGCTGGTCCCTCACGGTAACGTACAGGATGGGCAGCCTGCGTTGCATCACGCCGCGGGCCAGCCAAAGGATATGGGAGATCAGTATAGAGCCCCTGCCTCGAACACGACAGAGTGCCAGGGCACGACTTACCACTCGACGCGCAGGTTGCCCAGCCAGAGCTCGTGCTCCTGCGTGGCTACTTTGCTGTGGGTGAGGGCGACCTTGTGGTGGTGGTCTTGCTGCTGCTCTGTGGTCTTTTCGGCGGATGCGGGGTCGGCACGGTCTTGGGGCGTGTGCTCATGCAGGAAGCCGCGGATGGTGGCCAGGTACGACTGTTCGAAGCGGAGGTCCGGCAGCGTGGGCAGCTTCGCCGACAGCGGCGGCGGCGAGGACGACGCCGACCGCGACGACCCGGTCGACGAGACGCCCGACGAGACATCGTCGTACTCGTACCCGCCATCCGTGTGCGCCCACTCGGCGTCACCGCTGTCGTCCGCTCCCCGCCCCGGCGCACCGCCCGGCTGGCCCCACTGCGGCATAGATCGTGCTGCTGCCGTCGATCGCGCTCACACTGGTCGCGATAATGGTCGCATGCTATCAAGGCGTCCGACTCGAACCCGCGCCAGCTGCACCCTCTTTGCTCTTTCGCGCGACAAATTGCTATGTGGAGCAAAGGCAGTAGATCCGCCTTTCGGCCTTTCCGCCCGGCACAAACCTTAACTGAGCCTTTCGATCGCCGCATCACGATCCTCGCCTTATCGCAGCCATCGATAACGGCGGCGGTGGTGGCATACGGAGCGCACTCGGACGAGAAAAGAGAAAAGATGGGATATAAAAGTACACATGCGGAGAGCGAAGGGAGAGTGGCTACGGTAGAGAAGAGTCTCATGATGGAAAGAGCAGGGGAAGGCAAGGCCAAGTGGCTGCGCGCGCCTCAACTCTCGATGACGAGGCAGCAGACCAGGGCGACGTCGTCGATCTTGCCGCCGGGGTAGTGGATGCCGTGCCTGGCGGCTTCGCGCTCGAAGGGGCTCTGTTTCGTCGTCGAGTTCTGGCAGATCTTGGCGTACTCGACCAGGTTGGTAGCCAGCACCTGGACAAACTCGCTGTCTTCCTCCAGGCTGTCGTGAGCGGCCGACGTGCTCTTGGCCTCGACCTGTCGAGCCGCATAGGAGGCGTGGTGCTTTTCCTTGATGAACTTGGCAAACTGCGGCATCTCGATCTTGGCATCGACATTGTCAAACAGCCCGTCCGTACCGACAATAATCAGATCGCCGTGACGCAGTTGGCAGCTCCATGAGGCAGCATCCTTGGGGGTGTTGGAGATCGAACCCTCCTGTGCCCATTCTTTGGGAAGCTTTGCCAGCTGCAACGGCGTGTTGAATCCGAGCTGCTGAGGCGGGCTGGCGTAAAAGACCCCCTGCTTGCCGACGTCTTGCCGCAGGATCACAAACCCGGAGTCGCCGAGGTTGGCCGAGTGAAGCGTCCCCCTGGTCGAATCCAGTGTCAGGATGCAAGCTGTGGCGCTGCCAGCCACTACGGATGGTTCCTTGAGCACCTGTTCGTATGCCTCTGCCAGGAGGAGGTTGGGTGCGTCGTTGAGAGCGTCGCCGGCAGAGCGATCCGCGTCTGGCGGTGCGCGTGTGGCCGCCTTGGAAGCATAGAACATCAATGCCTGGGAGAAGAGCGAGGGGTCGATGCCGTTCTCTGTCCAGCCGCCGACGCCATCCGCGACGCCGAGCGCGACGTCGCCAGCCGCGCCTGCGCGTGTGGTGCACATCAGCGAGTCCTCGCCCGCCTCACCCCCGCGAAGCAGCATGTCGCGCCATTGGCCGATCTCGCTGTCGGGCGGGAAGCCGATCTGCCTCGGCTTTGCGCTCTCGTCTGCACTCGCGTCGCGATCCACTGACGAGCCCGAGGCCGCGTCGGCAGACGCGTCGCCCTCCTGTTGCGCCTCCTCCGGCGAGCGTGGTTTGCCCTGGAAGGCATAGGCGGTAAGGAACTGGAACGGCTGTCGCGAGCACCGCGCCACCGAGGTCGACAACGCGCGTCGGCTCCATGACCGTCCATATGCGGGAGGCGCAAAAGACCGCCCGCCAGACGCAGCAGCCAGCGCCCTCCCAGCAGGCCACGCAAGCGGCAACGATGCTGCCGCACGCGCAACCGCGAGACTGGGCGCCCCCGATCGACGCGGTAGGAGGACGCGTACCGGTCTCATCTCGCCTGAGGACGCTCGCAGACTAGCTGCCCTGCTTCGTCGTCGATGTGCTTACTGTGCGGTGATCCACCGCCACCTACACTCCGTTTCGAAGTCGCCAAGCACGAACCGTCTGTGGTCCAACGAAAACGAACCTTGTCGCTGTAAGGAGGTTCAGGCAGGGTCGAAGGCTGGCCGTGTTGCGGACCTTTTTATTGTTGGATATCCTAAGAAAGGCTGAAATGATTGTCGGTGAGAGAAATACCGCAAAAAGAGGTGGAGATTAGGAGATGCCGCCCTGTTAAGTTCTTTTCGCTGCATACCGCTGCGCATATCACGTATGACCCAAATAGTAGTCCTATGTTCCCCCCCCATGGGACTCTTCCTACCACGATCCCGCATTCCGAAGCGCGCAACGCCGAATGCAGCCGTGGGTAAGGCGTTGAGCTGGCAGCTTCTTGCGCTGCGATCCGATGCACGGCCGCACTACTACTCGGAGGGGGGTGAGGGCGGCCCAGGTCGTCAAGGCTTTCGTGGGGGGATCCACCCAGGTGCACTTCTTCCGCCTCTTATGGCTCGCCTTTCTCTTCTATGGCGAACGCGGCGTGTTTCATACGGCTACCAACGGCTGCCAGTGGCCATCCCTTCCTTCGACATCTGCTACTCCTTCGGCTCAGAGCCCACCCGTCCATGTTCTGCTGCTGAGCGATCCTCAGATCATCGACGAGTACACCTATCCAGATCTGCCCCTGCACAGGCTCACCTATCCGATCGTACGCCATTTCTCGGATAACTACCTGAAGAACGTATGGAGGAGTGCTGTATTGAATCCCAACAAGTGGAAGCATGCGGGTGTCTTGGGCGGCCAAAGTGGCCCAAGCGCCAAGGGGGTAGGCCGGCCGCTTGCACAGCCGCCGGATGCCGTTCTTTGGCTGGGAGATCTCACAGATGGCGGCCGACGGGAGCGCTCGGAAGACGAATGGCAGGCTCTTGCTAAGCGGTTCCGTTCCATCTTTCCGCGCCCGAGAGACGCCAATTGGGATGCGCCGCCCGCAGCCATGGGCAGCTCCCGCGAAGTGATCAAGAAGCGCGCCGCTTTCGACTATCTGCCCACGTTTTACCTCTCGGGCAACCACGACATTGGCCTGCCCGGCACTGTAAGTACGGGGCAGAGGACGGATAAGCTGGCGAGCGACGATGCGATCGCGCGCTTCAACGAGCAGTTCGGCCTCCGCATCGACGGGGGCGGCTTCGCGGTCAAGCCTCGTGAACCTTTTCTGAAACACAGTCTCAACGGGCGTATCTACGTTTCTGCCGACGAAGATTACGGTGCTACGCACGAGCTCACGCTTGTTAATGCGCAGGATCTGGTCGGGATGGAGCGGCAGGGCGGCGGGCCCTATGACACCTCGCTTCGGCCGGAACACGCTGGCCAACTCGATGGCCAGCTCGGCGACAGCGCCAAGGCGTCCTTCCGGGAGACGTACGACTTTGTCAATTCGGTCAACACGACTGGCGCTGCGCTGCCGCGGTTGCTGTTCAGCCATGTGCCGCTCTACCGGCCGCCGACCGCGTCCTGCAATGATCCCGCTCGTTCAAAGGCGCACGGCGTCACGCGGGAGGCGTCCAGCCCGCTGCATCAGGGCACTGACCGGGCGTCTACCTACCAGAACATGGTGGGTGCCGAGGTGACGCGCTGGCTGCTGGATACGGTGGGGCCGGTGGCGGTGTTTAGCGGTGACGACCACGACCATTGCGAGTACCGGCACGCGCGGGGCACGCGCGCGCGCACCGACGCCGCAGTGGGTTTTGGCGCGGACGAAACGCCCGAGCTGACGCTCAAGTCGGTCTCGATGACCGAGGGCGTCCGCCGCCCCGGCTTTGCGCGCCTGAGCCTCTTTCCCCCGCAGCCGGGCGCCCCCGCGCTCGCCTACACGCCCTGCCTCCTGCCGGACCAAATCGCCCTCTGGACCCACTCCTACCTCCCCCTCCTCCTCGCCACCCTCCTCGGCCTGCCCCTCTGGCCCCGCCTCTTCAAGCGCGCTCCCGGCCCCGCCCGCCCCCGCTCCGGCTACCTCCCCCTCGCCAACAAGCGCGAGGACGATGACACCACCCACCCTCCCCCCTCGCCCTCTTTCGCCACACACCACACAGCCGCCCCTGCGCGGCACGCATCCAGCTGGCTGCACGACATCCTCGCCGTCGCCGCAATTGCACTGCCCTTCTGGATCTTCTGCCAGACCCACTTTGCCTTCTAAGGCTTCCCGCTCGTACACCGCCGTCTATGCATTATACCTGCTATGCTTTGTTTCGGGTTGAAGGTATGTGAAGGTGGGCGGGAACGGAGGAACGCCGATTCGGGGGAGTGGAAGGGTATCGAAGAACGGGAGGGGGCGGTGCGGGTTAGGCCCAGATGGGATCGACGATGACAGGGCCCTTGCCGACGGTGTGGACGTTGAAGCCGATGGTGCGGAGGAGCTTTGCGTCGACGACGCCGCGGCCGTCGAAGACGAAGGCGGGCTTTTTCATGGCGCGGTAGATGGCGGTCCAGTCGCACGCCGGCGCGGCGCGGAATTCGTCCCAGTCGGTGCAGATAACGACCGCCTCGGCGTCGGCGCATGCCTCGCGCATTGAGCCGGCGATACTTACCTGCGCGCGCACCGCCTCAGCCTCGTCCACCACCCCGGGCTCACTCAGGTCGAGCAGAATCTGCCGCGCCGTCACCTTGGGATCGTAGATGGTAAGCCGCGCACCTTCCTGCCGGAAGTACTTGCACAGCGTGATCGCCGGCGACTCGCGCGTGTCGCCGGTGTCCTTCTTGAACGCGAAGCCCAGCACGGCGACCTTCTTCATGGTGATCGTGTTGAAGAGCGTCTGCACCACCTTACGCGCGAACCTTTCCTTCTGGTACTCGTTCATCTTGATCACCTGATGCCAGTAGTCGGCCACTTGCGACAGTCCGAGCGACTCGGAGAGATAGACCAGGTTGAGGATGTCCTTCTGGAAACAGCTGCCGCCAAAGCCCACCGAGGCCTTGAGGAACTTGGGGCCAATGCGCGCATCCAGGCCGCAGGCGTGCGCCACTTCGTTGACATCGGCGCCCGTGGCCTCGCAGATGGCCGAGAGCGAGTTGATGCTCGAGATCCGCTGGGCGAGCAGCGCGTTGGCCGCCAGCTTGCTCAGCTCCGACGACCAGAGCCCGGTCTCGTAGATCTTGGAGCCGTCGACCCAATTCTGGTAGACCTCGCGCAGCGCCGCTGCTGCCGCCTTGCCCTGCTGGGTGTCCAGCGATCCGATCAGCACGCGGTCCGGCGCCATCAGGTCGCGGATCGCAGTGCCCTCGGCTAGGAACTCCGGGTTAGAGAGGATCTGGAACGAGATCGGCGTCCCGTCCGCCGCGTAGCTGCTGTTGGACTCGAGGATGGTACGCATGCTCGCCGCCGTCCGGCACGGCACGGTCGACTTTTCCACAATAATCTTCGAGCTCGTAGCCACCGAGGCAATGCGCCGCGTCGATGCCTCAACGTAGTGCAGATCGGCGGCGAAGCCCTTGCCGACGCCGGACGTCTTGGTGGGCGTGTTGACCGAGACAAAAATCAGGTCCGCCTCCACGATCGCCGCGTCAATGTCGGTCGAGAAGAAGAGGTTCCGGCCTCGGCACTGCTGCACCACCTCGTCCAGGCCGGGCTCGAATACGGGAAGCGTCTCCGAATTCCAGGCAGCGATCCGAACCGGGTTGACGTCGACAATAATCACCTTGACATGCGGGCACTTGAGCGCAATCACTGAGCAAGTAGGCCCACCGACATAGCCAGCGCCGATACAGCAGATGGTGCGCACCCGCGAAGGCACTGACTGAACCGGATGGGAGCTCCCATTGACACCGTTACTCGACGGCACAGCCATACTAGCACGTTGGGGGATGCTTGCAAGAAATCAATAAAGGGCGGAAAAATCCAACGTGGCACGATCGATGCTAATGAAGGAGGTGGGGCGAAGGAAGGATGGTAGCAAGGTGGGAAGAAAGGGGGGGGGGGGGCTTGCAATGCGCACAGAGCACGGTCGACGAGCATCTGCGCCAACGCGCTGGGACGACTAGCCCGGCCGCGTGCACCTGCCCAGCTCGCCCGAGCAGATGGTTGTTTGCGGTTCGGCCTCGTCGGTACGGCACGGGTGCTCAGCTCGTGTGGATAGGCAACAGCAGCAGCAGCGACAGGCTCGCGCGGTTCATCTTGCGCCCCAACGGGCAGACGCGCCTCGGAGCGGGCTGTATGGGGTGCTGCGCCTTGGGCCGACTGCTGTCGGCCCTTGGGTGGAAGCTCTCGTTCTATGAAGCGCCGATACGAACGTGCTGCCTCGGTCAAGGAGATGCCTTTGCTGCTGCCAGAAGGTCCGACCTAAAGAGCAACACTTTATGCTCCCTCGACCCTGCATTTCGAGTGGTATTCGACTTGTAGTGCGCTAGTTGAGAACGTGGCCCCGAAGCTGCAAGAATTCAAATCACGAATGCACGTTCGCTCGGCCTTCCTGCAGCTGTCAAAATCTACCAACCCTGCTCCCGATTCCAGACCGATGGTCCAGATCGAGGCGCGCTGATCGGGCATCATCTGAGGTTGCACTTGAGTCGGTTGGCCGGTAGTACAACCTCCGGATAACAGCCAAGTCGAACACACGCAGTGCACCGCGTGTAAGAAGTGCATCCTCCAGACAAGTATAAGACGCGGTAGCTTCTGACCAGCGGAAGGACGTTCCCCACAAGCGCGAATCGAAAGCATCATGGTGTGGTTCTGGTCATCAGCCTCGACCCGCCGGACGATTGCAGAGCATCTGAAGAGCAGGGATGAGGCTCTCGCCTGCCCTCTGCCTTCGCCCTCAAGCCAGTCGATTGCAGAGTTCCTCAAGAGCATTGATTCAGCGCAGACGCTGGTAGTCAACGACCCGTCAAGCCCCTATAACGGGCTAGACATCGAGCTCTACTCCGGTGATCTCGCGATCCTCTCGTCCGACATTGCGGGCATCACTTCGGGGATCGAGTGCCGAAAGTGGACCGCAACGCAGGTCTTATGCGCTTTCATCCGCGCTGCTCGCAGAGCACAGATCCGAACGAATGGCCTGACGGAAGTCTTCTTCGAAGCGGCGTTGAAGCGCGCGGCTGAGCTGGATGAGAAGTTCGAAGCGACAGGCGAGCTGGTGGGTCCGCTGCATGGTGTTCCCATCTCGCTCAAGGACATGTTCAAATACAAGAACATCAAGACGACCAGCGGCTTCACCTCTTGGCTCAAGAATGCAGCCGACGAGACCAGTGCTACCACCGTCTCGATCCTCGAGCATCTCGGCGCGGTCCACTTTGTGAAGACCAACATCCCCCAGGCGTTCATGAGCTTTGAAAGTATCAATCCTGTGTTTGGCAGTACCACGAATCCGTGGAACACCGACTTCACCTCGGGTGGCAGCTCCGGTGGCGAGAGCGCCATCATCGCGTCGGATGGATCGGCAGCTGGCATTGGCACTGACATTGCTGGAAGTCTCCGGATCCCTTCCCACTACACGGGCATTTATACCGTGAAACCGAGTGCCTCTAGATGGTGCAGCAATGGCCTTTGCGATTTCGGCAGAGGGTTTGAGGCCATCCAGGTGGTTTCGGGGCCCATGTGTAGGACAGCAGCCGACTGCGAGCTGCTGTTCGTCGAGGTCATCCGGACGCAGCTACCGCCTTGGCTCCGCGCCAAGAGGGACCGCAACGATCCGGCGGTGCTCAAACAAGCGGCCGAACATGACGAACAACTGGCCAAGTTTGGCATGTCCAACACCGTCAGCCTGGCTTTGAACGAGGCCTGGCTGAACCCGCTGGGCGTGGCCGAGGCGCGTGGCACGCCACTGAGGATCGGCTTTGTGCTGGGCGATGGCATCTACCGCACCACGCCGGCGGTTTATCGAGCCATCAAGGAGTCGGTCGCCGCGCTGAAGTCCAAGTACTCTGGCCGACAGGTCGAGTTGGTCGATATCCCTCCCGAGCAGCTGCAGACGATGGAAGCGATGAGGATCTTCCTTCGTCTGTTGACCGCCGATGGCTACGCTTCCATCGACAAGCACATGGGCTCGGACGCCCTGCTGCCGCAACTGCGCCTGCCTGTCTGGCTCAGTCGGCTTCCAGCTTTCGTCAAAAATACGCTCGCCTTTCTGGCCAGATACATCATCCGAGACGACAAGTACGCCGATATAGCTGCGGCTGTGGGTCGCCTCAGCGCCAAAGGCTTCGCCGATACGATCGAGCGACGCACCAACTTTGTCGAGCAGTGGCACAAGACCATGTGGGACGATCTGAAGCTGGACGCTTTCATTGCCCCCACGCAGGCGTGCCCCGCTGTGCCGCACGGTGGCGCAACGCACAACAGCACCATGGCCGGCTCCACGGTAATCTACAACATAACGGACGCCGCCGTCGCTGTGCTCCCCGTTCTGCGCGTAGACCCCAGCAAAGACTCGCACAAGCCGGAAGACTACCTCACCGCCTCGGCCGAGGACCAGAGCCGGTTTCAAGAATGGGCGAAGCAGCCGTATTTCAACCAGACAAGCAAGATCTGCAACTACATGCTGTATACGACAGCGTACGACGCGCACAAGATGGCCGGCCTCCCCGTGGGACTGCAGATCGTCAGCAGGCCTTACCACGAAGAAAAGGCGATCGGCGTGATGCGGCTCCTCGACGACGCGCTGCCACCACTCCACGAGCGTGGCGCGCCATGGAAGAATCGGCAGGACGTGCAAGGCACCAAGATCGCTGAGCCCCACCTAAAGAGCTTCCACGGTCTTGGCCCAGGAAGCTTCACCCAAGCGCTCTTCGACGCTCGCCACTGACCCCACATCCGCTTCCTCTGTACCCATCGTGCTGTTCGCTGCACTGAGCTCGAACTCACAGACTCGAATGACTGCGCTTTTGTCGCTGTGCCTCCGATAGGCAGTGCCGTTCTGCAGTGACAAGTGTCCTTCGGTATAGTCACCGTGACCAGACAGGTTAGAAGCAGGATCAAGCCTGCACTCACCATCGTGATCTCGGCCGACTTAATGCGCGTTCGCGAGTAAAACCGCTCAAATTCCCGGCTAAATACAAGATTCATACGAGTCATACTCCCCAGATTTTCTCCATGCGGGCTCTTTGCCGACGGCCTAAAACGACTGGCCAGACGTGCATTCAGCGTGACCACACCGCAACCGCACCGCAATGCCGCATTGCCGCTCACACAAGCGGATCTTCCGATGCGCGCGAGGTGAGCGTGTCAATTGTATTCAATACGAGACGGGCAGAAATGCAAACGGTCCCACGACGTGGCGGCATGCTGGGTGGGTTCTTCCCTTTCGCCCCACCTCATCTTGATCGCGTTCAGCAGCGTCGTCGGGCCTACCGGTGCTGGAAGATATAAACCAAGGAGGCATCCACTCTGATCAGGCGCAGTCCCCTAGCAAGCCACTTTCTGTCTTGTCACTTCGGCCGAGACCGACATCCGCAATGGCCACTACAGCAACGCACGCTGGACCCGCTCCGGCGGCCAAGCAGAGTCTGGACATCGACAGCCACGCAGCTTCCGACTACGACCTGCACAGCCATGTTGCCGCCAACGACGCTGCCTACACTTCCAAACTGGACAAGTGGTGGACCGACGACGAGGAGCGCGCCATCCGTCGCAAGCTCGACGTTCGCATTGTTGTCGTCTGCTTCCTCCTCTATCTCTTCGCTCTGCTGGACAGGAGCAACATCGGGAATGCCAAGACGGCTGGTATGGAGAAGGACCTCAATATGTCCGACGCCCAGTACCAGTGGCTTCTGAGGATCTTTTACATTGCCTACATTGTCTTCCAGTTTCAGGTGTTTGCTTACAAGATGCTTCCGCCTCGCGTCTGGGTCACCTTCTGTGTCTTGGTCTGGGGGGTCGCTGGCGTCTGCCAAGCGGCTACGACGAATTGGGCCGGTATGATGGTCGCCCGCTTCTTTCTTGGCGTCAGTGAAGCCGGCTATGGAACCGGGATCGCTCTCTACCTGTCTTTCTTCTATCCCAAGACCGAAATCGGCCTCCGCTTCGGCATCTATTCTGCCAGTGGAGCCATCTCGTCTGCTATCGCCGGCTCCATCGCCTACGGTCTCGTCCATGCACACACCCCGATCGCCTCCTGGCGCCTCCTCTTCCTCGTTGAAGGCATCCCTACCTTGCTCATGGTCCCCGTCGCCTATATCTTTCTGCCGAACAGCATCCAGAGCGCCTCCTTTCTCAGCGAGAGGGAGAAACTCATCGCGGAAGCTCGACTGTTCCGACCAGCGCCCGTAGAGAAAAACCTCGGTACCAGGAAGCCTACCCTCCGGTCTCTGCTGCGAGAGCAAGTCGACTGGAAGCAGGCGGCCGCTGCGTTCAAGGATCCAATGTCCTACGTCACTGCCGCTCTCTTCTTCATCATCAATGTCGGTTATTCCAGCATCCCCGTTTACCTACCCACGCTGATATCGCAGATGGGATACGGCAGTATTCGAGCGCAGGGGCTTTCCGCGCCGCCGTATGTGCTGGCGTTTATCATTGCGCTGGCAGCCTGCTGGTTGACCGACAAGTACCAGGTCCGGGGCCCCGTCTGCACACTCCTGCTCGCCGTAGGCTCGGTGGGATACATGATGCTGGCGACGCTGCGTGGCCCCACGGCGCGCTATGTCGCCGTCTGGCTGGTGGTCAACGGTCTGTTTGCCTTTATCCCGGTCCTCTACATGTGGCTGATTGCCAACCAGGTGAGCGAGTCCAAGAAAGGTCTTGGCCTCGTCATTTTCGCCACCGTCGGCCAGTGCGGCCCTCTGCTCGGCACCAGCCTTTTCCCCGCAAAGGACGCCCCCTACTACGTCAAAGGCACCGCCACCAGTGGCGCGCTCCTCCTGGCAGGCCTCCTGGTCGCGGCTGCCACCAGCGCCGTCTTTTTCGCCATCAACCGGCGCCGCGACACGCAACAGGGCCATCCGCACCTCTCTGCAACCGAGCCAGCAATCGACAAGGCAGACCACCGCGCCACACTCTCCGAGCAGGAACGCAGGAGACTGGATGTCCTGCTGCGCGGAGAAGAGAGCCCCTACTTCCGCTACACCATCTGAGCGCAATAGACTGCTTACCGAGCGTGCAGCCTTGCATGCCATCTCGCCACGCTGGCAACCTTTCACCGATGCCGGCTCCAGCATATAAGCATGTGGTGACGATCTAGTATTGCGAGAAGACAGGGAGAAAATGCAGGCTGAGCTGAAACGGGTGGGAGGTGGGGAGCTAGCAGACGGAGCTCCAGTGAGGCGCGGCGATCGAGCCCCATTGGCGGCCGGTGATCTCGCGGAGCATTGTGCGCATGATGGGGCCCATGCCGTCGGGCTGGATGGGGATGGGGATGTCCTGACCCTCGAAGCCGATCTTGTCGACGCTGCAGACGACGGCGGCGGTGCCGGAGCCAAAGACCTCGGCGATCTGGCCGCGCGCGGCGCGTTGGAGGATCTCGTCCATGGTGACTTTGCGTTCCGAGACGTCCAGGTTGTGTCGGGCGGGGAGGCCGTCGATGGCGACCTCGCCCTGGCGGTACTCGCGCAGGAGTGCCAGGATGCTGTCGCGCGTGACGCCGGGCAGGATGGTGCCGTCGTCGAGCGCGGCCGTGGCGACCTCGTATCTGGCGGTTTCCGAGTCTGTGCTCTGGTCGCGGAAGACGACAAAGAGGTTCATTGCGCCCACCTCGGTGAGCTGCCGGTCGGGACCAAAGAGCCACAGCACCTGGTGGTATCCCTGCAAGAGCGCTTCCATCGCGGGGCGCGTCGCGCCGGCATAGTTTGCCGCCAGCTTGTAGCAGCCCGTCCCGCCGGGCCAGGCGCGGACGACATCGGTACGCGCCAGCAGGCTGACCGGCTTGGAGCCGGTGCCGGACGAGTAGTAGTTGCCCACGGGGCTGCAGATGCAGTAGAGCAGCGCCTCGCTAGGCACGCCCATGCCGAGGCTGTCAGGCGTACCGATCAGCGTCGGCCGCAGGTAGAGCGTCTGTCCCTCTCCATGCGGCACATAGTCGCGGTCCAATCGAACCAGCGCCTTGAGCAGCTTGATCAACTCGTGCCCGTCGAAGCTCGGCAGGCCGGCACGAGCAGCCGAGTTGTTCATGCGCTCCATGTTCTTTTCCGGCCGGAACAGACGGATCTTCCCAGAGCCATCGGCGGAGCGGTAGGCCTTCATGCCTTCGAAGAGACCGCTGGCATAGTGCAGGACGGGCGCGGCGGGAGAGATGGCCAGCGGCCCATACGGCTTGATCTCCGGAACACCCCATCCGGTCTGGTGATGCCACGGCACCACGAGCATGTGCGGCGAGAACTTCTGGCCGAAAACCAGGTTGTCAAAGCTCGGAGGCGCGGCGCTCTCGTTGAGCGTCACCTGCAGCAGCTCGGCGTTGAGCGGGGCGAGCGAAGGACCACCCATAGCGCTTGCCGACCCGTTGGCGGCGGGTGCCGGCGCAGTGACGGTCGGAGCAGGCATCTCTGCGTTCTGTCGGCGGTGTCGAGAGGAGGCGCGCTGTGTGTCACAAGACAAGAGGAGCTAGCTTGCAGGGGCACCGCATGCGCTGCTCTATATACACGCCAATGGAGCCACCGACGCAAAGGAGTCACAGTCATGTTGCACCGAACGGGAAAAGTTCAGAATTTGCTTGCAGACCTTGGTGGCCGGGTCCTAATCATTCTGCAAGCGGCAGGCAGATTGGCAGCACCGCTGATATTCATTGACGCGACATGCCAAGGCCAAATTCTCCGAGAGCGGCGAAAAGAACGCTTCGTAGCGGCCAACGGCTTAAACGGCCATCACGTATCTCGGCCGCACACGCAGCCCAACCGTCAGCCCAACCGTGGCGCGGCTGCTGCTTATCGCACAAGCAGCGCGTATCAGCGACATCCTACCCGACCGCTGCGAAGCGTACAGGCTGTAGCGCCGACGCGGTTTCGCCACGTTTCGTTGCGGTCTGAAGGGCTCTGCAGCCGCTCCCTCGAACGGCCTAACAGAGTCTGTGGCTGGTAAGCGACTTAACATGTTCGAGCTGTTTGACTCGGCCTGCATCGAGCTGCAGTTGGTTTGCTCTTAGCCACCACACAGCGTTGCATCTCTGCGTCGCCGTTGAGCACGGATAGGA
Source organism: Tranzscheliella williamsii (assembly GCA_023212725.1). Classification (NCBI taxonomy): domain Eukaryota; kingdom Fungi; phylum Basidiomycota; class Ustilaginomycetes; order Ustilaginales; family Ustilaginaceae; genus Tranzscheliella; species Tranzscheliella williamsii. Next base: position 58,303 of record JALBYF010000054.1, on the reverse strand, counting down.
GGCTCTGCACGCGGCGAGGCGACCTAGCATAGCATGTCGAAGGCTGCGGGTGCAAGTGGGGCTAGCGGCGGGATGGCGGGCGCGGGCGGGTATGGCGGCGCGGGCGAGGCGGATGGGTACGATGCGCCGGTGGCCGAGTACAAGTACCAGGTGGAGATTGCGCAGATGATGTTCGTGTTTGCGGACGTGGTGGATGCGACGGCCGAGGTGACGCGGCTGGTGGAGGACATTGTGCGCAACCAGGTGATCGAGATGATTGTCCAGTCGCGGCGGCTGGCGCAGCGGCGCGCATCCAAGTACCTCTCGCCCGAGGACCTGATCTTCCTGATCCGCTACGACCGCGCCAAGGTGAACCGCCTGCGCACCTACCTCAGCTGGAAGGACGTGCGCAAGAATGCCAAGGACTCGGGCGACTCGGGCGGTGCTCCCGGCGGCGCGCCCGAGATGGATGCGCTCGAGGACCCGGCGGCCATCGAGGGGCCGAGCATGAAGGCGACCAAGATGAAGATCCGGCTGCCGTGGGAGATCTCGTCGATCTACTCGGAGCATCTGCTTGCGCTGCCGGGCGCGGACGGCGAGGAGGAGGAGGACGAGGACGACGTCGAGGCGCACCAGGACTCGATGCAGCGGCTCAAGGACGCCGACGAGGCGACGCGGCGCATGACACGCGACGAGTACGTCCACTACTCCGAGTGCCGCCAGGCGAGCTTCACCTTTCGCAAGGCCAAGCGCTTCCGCGAGTTTATCAACGCGAGCGCCTATCTGGACGTCAAGCCCAACGACGACATTATCGACATCCTCGGCTTCCTTGCCTTTGAAGTCGTCCGCGAGCTCTGCGTCGGCGCGGTGGCCGTCAAGGCCGCCCTCGACCACCAGCGCGCCGCCGCCGCCACCGCCACCGCCCCCGCCGCCCCCGCCACCCCCGAACTCTGCACCCTCTTCTCCCTGCCCCCCGCCCGCACCACCCCGCTCTGCGCAGCCCACATACACGAGGCCTTCGCCAAACTCCAGCGCCACCGCGCCGCCCTCACCACCGGCCCCCGCACCAACGGCGGCCCCGGCGGCCTCCGCCGCACCCGCGTCTTTGTCATCTAGCCCCCCCGCCCAACCCCCGAACCAGCACACTCCAGAATCCCATGTGGCCAGCGCGAGCGGTGTTGTACAATTTCTCAATAGCGATACCAATAGCGATACCAATAGCGATGTGCGAGCGCCGACGGCGAACGGTGCTGGCGGAAACGGATAGGGGAGGTCAGGTGTGGTGCTGGTGGAGGAGGTCGAGCGAGTCCTGATCGAGGCCCCAGAGGCTCTGTTTCTGGAGGAGTTCGAACGCGTAGCTTGTGATGCCGTTGCTGCTTTCGGACTGGGGGGTGGTGGCGTGCGAGGTGGCGCCGGTGGTGTCGTGGAATGGGTCGCGCAGGGGGTGTGGGCCGCCGGGCGTGGTGTGGTGGGGGAGGCCGAGGTAGAACTGGGCAAAGTCGGACGCGCCGTCGGGGGTGGTGGCCAGGAGGCCGTCCGGCGGGGGGGGCAGGCTGAGGTTGTCGAAGAGCGACGGTGTCGGGGCGGGCGCGCCCTCGAAGCCCGCCGGCAGTCCGGCCCAGAACTCGGCCTCCTGCGCGGCACGCGCCCCGCCGCCGCCCCAGCCAATCGCCGACGGCGTCAGCGCGCCAAACGACAGCGACGCCGGAATCCCACACGACCCACTCAGCGACAAGCCACTGTGGCCGCCCAGCTGCGGCATCATCGCGCCTGACCCATTTGCCGACGCCCCCGGCGCTGCAGCTTGCACAGCATACGGCTGCGCCCCCATCCCGCCGCTCTCCCGCGTCGCGCCCGGAGAGTCGCCCGAGCTCGCGCTACTCGCCATCGACGCAAGCTGGAACGTCGAAAGCGGCAGCGAACGCGACGCTATCCGCGACGCCGCGCCATCGCCGCCGTTACCGTTGCCGTTGCTCGCCTCCGCCTTCCGCCTCCCCGCCACTTTGCGAGCGGTGCCATCCATACTCACCCCGCCGGCGCCCGCGTCGTGTTTGGCATCGGCAGAGCTCGGCGGCGAGCCTTCCGTGCTGGCGGTTGGGTCGTGAACATCGGAACCATCCCGGAATCGCTTGTGACCTTGTTCCGGCGCCACATTCCGAGGCACCGACACCTGCGTCGAGGCTATGAGCGATTCAAGAATGTCGACCACCTTGCCGCAAATCTGCCACTGCTGCTCCATGGCCCTCATCACGTCGATCGAGCGGCGCAGATCGGCCGAGGCCGAGCTCGAGACCCTGCCCCCGTTGCGCTTGGCGCCCCACACCACCATCAGCAGGATGCCGGCCGCCGCCGAGCTGCGAAAGGCGATCGGGATGCCGGCCATATTGTGCACGTTGCGGTCCATAAGCACTTGGTTCAAGTGGCTGATGCTTCGTGCTGCATTGGTGCAGATGGCTAGCGACGGGAAATTGAGCATCGACGCTTCCGTATCGGTCTTTTTCGCCGAGATAAAGGGCCGATGGACAAGGATCTGGCAATTGTAGTATTTGGAATACAGCAGAGACGACTGCAGCAGCCACTCGTCGTTGGGCTCATGCGGGTCGTAACGCAGATGGTCGGAGACCGTGTCCAGCCAGTTATTCAGCGCCGAATCAATCTCGGTGACGATCCGCTCGTCCCATTCCTTACCGTCAAAGCCAAACCGGACCTTGGTCCTGTGAAGCGCATAGACCATTTTGAGCGTCCTACCGACAATCTCGTCCAGCCGAAGCGAGTAGAGAAAGCCACTGATGATGGCTGGCCGGCCCGGTGGTTGTTGGGGCAACGGCTCGTTATCGGGAGTGTTGAAGAGCAGGTCATCATCCACCTCCAGGGGCAGCTCGACGTCGATGTCCTCATCGGTGAGCATCACCGGCCGTCCGAGTCCGGCCGAGCACTCGCGATCCAGGCTGTAAGCGACCCAAAAGGCGCGCTTCCAGCTCTCCTCGTCGACCCTGGAGAGCTTGAGCTTTTTGGCGGTGTGCTTTCGGTGAGCGCCATGATCGAGAAGAACCCGGATGGCGGCTCCAAGGATGAGCCACGAGGCAGAAGCGGATATCGGTGTGCCCATCTGGAACAAGGTAGAGAGCAGCATGGACTGGATCTGCCATAGTGGCTTGACAAGCTGGACATTTCGCCAAGAAAGCGTCTTGGATGCTTTCCACCACTGGACGCCACGGCTGTGGGGATCGTTCGGATACGCCTTGACCCTGTCGTCCAGGACATAGTGGCTGCCGGCCATGAAGATGGCAAAAGCTAGGGCTAGCCATTCTGGATCGCTGCGGAGCTCAGGACAGTTGTAATACTCGTGGCGGAATTGGGCCTCGTTGACAATCGGATATTCGTGATTCATCCGGCCGAAGTAGGCGTTGATGAGGCTGAAAGCGAGGTCTTCATCTGGCCAGCAATCCATCACATCTTTCGGGTCGGCAGGATGATCGAGAAGACCGGAAGGAATGGCCCAGTATTCCTCGCGCGCTCCCTTTGGATGGATACCGAGATCGTCGGCGGTCCTGCTACTAAGTTTCTCGATCAAAGGTAGGATGTGCATGGAGCTGGCCTTGCCAATGAACTTGTGCGTGGGCTGGCGCTCAACGTCGATGCTTCCGCCGTCGCCCACAATGACACGTTCATGGCGGAAGGTGTCGTCCCAGGTGAGCGATCGATGGGCATGGGATATGGAACCGATCCGGGTCTGGCCGAGGCCCGACTCGATAAAGGCAATATCATCTTCGGAATCGTCGTCCGACATGTACTGGCTCAGTTCGGAACCAGTACGAGTCTTGACATGTTGGGGAGACATCATCCGGACAAGCTTCTCAACGGAAACGCAGGATTTGTTGGGGTTCGGCTTGAAGTTGAGACTGGATAAATGTGATTCTGCGCTCGGAGACTCGGATTTGAGACCATCGTCAGGCCTCGGTTGTCCATCTTCACCCTTGTCATCTGGCCGCTTGACGGGCTTGCCAATGCGATCGGTGAAATCGACACCGGGCGCGAGGCTCGCCAAGAGGTCTTCCATCTTGGCTAGCCTGGTCTCTATCGCCTCGATATAGCTTCTGGGCGGAGCCCGTTTCCTTGCTGCGTCGATAAAGGTGCAAACGTATCCGTAGTTGGCGCTGCGAAAAGGTATTGGAATGGATAGCAAGAGAATGGGCTCAGCAAGATGCCCCAGCCATGCTGCCTGGCGAGAGAGGGGCGGCGCAGACCAGCAACTCACCAATTGGAGCAAGCTCCTTTGTCCGGCTGCAGACCATCGCAGCGAACTTTCTTCTTGCGGCAGGTCTTGATAGCGCCGAAAGGCAACGGGCGGGGAGGGGTGGGATGAGCATCGTCAGCTGGGGTGGCTCGTGTGTTTCGAGTAGAGCAAGACTTACATCGCAGGCACGCTGCACTCTTCTCCTCTTTCCGCCGCCGTCTTCATCCTCGTTGTTGGCAGCCGCATCTAGCGAGAGATCGCCAGGGATTATGGAAGTTTGCTCGGACGCAGAATGGACCGGCTGCATTGCTGGTGCCTCGGACCAGTCGGAGGGGTCGGCTGGGTAGGAGGCCATATCGTGGTTATAGCTTCCCATCTCGACAGGTGCCTGAGACGGCGCAAAGGCGGCCGAGCTATACATTCTGTCGAGCGCCTAAGGGCTTTGGACGTAGTCGGGCCGTTGGGGTAGTTTGGCCGTTGATGGTAGTGGGGCCGTTGGGGTGGTTGGGGCCGTTGGTGGAGTGAGTCGGCGTCGAAAAGAGGTAGTATAAAGCGGGTCGGAGCAGACGGCTAGCGACGACAACGGCGCAGAAAGCGAGAGGACATGAAGCAGCAAGCGGGAGGTGGCTGAGTTGCGAGATGCTCCAGCTTGGCGGCAGCGATGGATACTGTGCTGGAGATGCGGCGAGGTCTGTGGAATGAGGTGGGGCGGTGTTGTGGCTTAGCGGGTGGGGAGGTCCGCGTCCATCAGGGCGGACATGGGGTCGGCCAGTGAGCGAAAGGGCGGGCAGGAGCGAGGGTCGGTAGGCTGCACAGGCGGAAGGGTCGGCTGGCGAGGGGTTGGTGGAAGAGGTCGGAGAAGGTCGAAGGTATATCGTTGGCAGGTCGAAAGAACTCATCATGCCTGTCATCGTAAATCCTGCTTATGCTTCTACCCGCGGAGTTTTCGTCGCGTCATAAATCAGTCGTAATTGTTCTACAAGGGTCGGCCATCCGCGGGAATTGCAGCGAATGCCCCGTCGTAAAGCAGAAGGCAGCTCGGCGCCGTTTTGGATGTGCCATTTTCGCCCGTGCAGCGTAGCAGCGCTCGCATGTTACCGCCCTTTGGCATCGCCGCTTGCAGCCTGTGGCATCCGAACTACGAGAGCCAGAAGCGCATCTCTGCTGCGAGCCAGTGCCAAGCAAGAAAACCAAAACTCCAAAATCAAAATCCAAAATTCCAAATCCCCAATCCAATCCGAATCTCCAAATCCAAAATCGGAAACCAGAGGCGCAGGGCGGTGGGGCTTCTGTTGGAAAGCAGCTCACGCTTCCACGGCGATACCGCGCTTGGCTCAGTCGGGGGATTTATCTCCGCGGTGGGTGCAGCTGCCCCGTCATGAGCCGCACGAGAGCTGCAGCTGAGCCTTCTTTGGCGCGGCGGGTCTCTTGATTAGCGCCGAGCAGGGTAGAGACGTCGTGTCGGATCGCGTTCACCATCTCCGCGGCGTCGGCTGAGGGGACGCGCCCCCACATTGCGGCCCCCGCTCGCCCGCACTTGCGGCTGCCCTCTCTCCTTGGCATCTGCGGATAAGCGAGGCCCGCGCTGCGAACGCCAAGCGCACTTCCACAGGCACCGTGGAAACGTTTCAGCTCGGTACCGCGCCAACGGAGCTGGGTTGAAAGATAAGATTACAGAGGTAGGCGTGGGGATGGAGGGGTGGGGACGGGGGAATCAGGCGGGGAGGCCGAACGAGCGGACGGTGCGGTCGAGGCTGGAGGCGACAAGCTGGCCGTTGCGGTGGTCCCATGCGAGGTCGGTGGGGGAGTGGGTGGTGTCGAGTGTGGTGAGGAGTGTCCAGGACTTGTTGGCGTAGATGGTGATGCTGTCGGTGGCGACGGCGAGGAACTGGAGTGAGGGGTCGAAGCGGACGGCAGCCACACCCGCCGTGCTCGTGCCCGTGGCCGTGACGTCGATGTGGCCGACGGCGCTCAACTTGCGCAGATCCCACACCTCCACCGCCCGCCCGCCGCCGCTGCCCGCCGCGAGGTAGTACCCGTTCTCGCTGAAGTGCAGCGCCGACACGCCCCCCGTCAGGCCTGTCGCCAGCGTCGAGACATTCTGCGCCGTCTTGACATCCCAGATCCGGATCGCGCCCTCCGCCGTCCCCATCGCCACCAGCTGGCCGTCGGGATGGAAGGCGAAGCTCTCGTATGTGTATCCGCCCCTCTCGTCCTCCTCCGCCGGCTTCTCGGCGACTAGGAGCGGCGAGCCATCCTCGATCGAGTGCAGCGCCCAGACCCCGTCTCTACCCGCCGACCCGACAAACGAGCCCGAGGGGTGGATGTCGAGCCCCGTCACTTCCTGCGAGTGCGACGAGACCGTGCAGGTCAACGAATACGCCTGCGCCCTCGCGCCCGTCGCGCCCGACGGCGTCCAGACCTTGACCTTGCCGTCCTCGCTGGCGCTGACAATGTGGCTCGGCAGCTTTCCCTCTCCGCCCTGTGCCTCGGCGCCGATCGGCGCGTCTGCCGTGCCCGCCACGGCCACTTTGGTGATCTTCTTCGTGTGGCCCTTCAGCGTCGCCAGCGTCTTCCCCCCCGCCCGGTCATACACCTGTACGTTCTTGTCATTGCCACCAGTTACCAGGATATTTCCATCTGCAGAGAGCGCCAGGCACGAGACACCCGCCGGCTTGGCGTTGTGCATGGAGGGTAGGCTCTGGACCTCGCCGAACTCGGCCATGCTTGTCGCAGTGGCGTAGCCTTCGGGTGCCTTGCGCTTCGACTTGGCCTTGCGCTGTGCCGAGAGCCGTTGCGCAGTGGCGTCGATCTCGGCGACAACGGAGGCGGAGAGCCCACCGCTGCTGCTCTCCTGCGCCGACGCGGCCATTTCGACATCCTCGGTCGCTTTGGTCGTTGAAGGGCCCGCACCGATCGTGCCCTGGATGTTGGCCAATGCTTCTCTAGCCTGGTCACGCTCGTTCAGCAGGCGCGCGATCACCCGCGCACTGGCATCGTTGGCATACAGCGCGTGCGCCAGCTCCTGCCTCAGATTATCGTAATGCTTCTTGAGCGTAAACGTTTCCAAGATAATCGCGTCGTATTCGTTCTGCAGCGAAGTCAGCAACGACGGGATCGAGCTGTGCTGAGGAGGCCGCGGTACAACGGACTTGGGGCCTGTCGCAGATGCAAGATCCGGAAGAGAGCTTCGTTAGCAGACTGACCCAACAAGCGGAGAGGCAGCGTAGTGGCGCGGCTGTGCGTCGACATGGCACATGGGTTCAGACCTCGAATTATAGTCGTAGCCCCGAGGGGCTCATCAACAGCTTCTAGTTGATATGTAGTTTTGAGAAAGCGATTTCATCCTTACGGTGCATGTGCCATGTCGACGTCGCAACAGCGCAGCGCCAAGGCGCATCGCGGGCGCGCGGGCGGGGCGTAGTACTCACTGGTCTTGAGCTCGATAAGGTCGTCCAGCTCCAACGTGTCGCCCGTTACGGGGTCCTTCCCGTTTTCGTCAATGTATTTCTGGACGAGCCGCTGCTCGTAGACCAGCCCGCTCTTCTTGGAGACAACCGGCACCTTGGGAGGCTCCCCAGAGACTAAACGACGAAAGGACCAGAAGACAAGGTCAGTACATCTGCTCGCGCAAACCCATCACGATTGCAGACCAACTTACTTGCGCAGAACATGGTAGAGGGTATCAGGCGGCGGGTCCTGGATGGATGCAGACGGCAGGAAGACAAGGCAGAGCCGCACGATCAGATCAGATCCTCTCAACCAAGTCTGCACCGAAACACGCTCATCGTCGCTCTCCCTTTTTTTCTTCGCGTTTTTCTTTCGTGCGATAAATTTCACTTTGCTCTTCATCCAGTGGAGGAGGGTAACGTTATTCAGTCCATTAGAAATACCTCATACTAAGGATGGATAGCGCGGGTATATGATTAACGGTAGGGTGTTGTAAACGGTAGCGTGTTGTACAGGATCAGCATGTTGAGCTGAAAGCGGAAGGAAGAGATAGGTTACAGCCGTCCGCCTGTCCGGTTTGGAGGCGCAACCATGCTTCGATCTCGTGGCTCTCTAGAGCGAGGCCGTGATGCGCCAAGAGATGGCGCCGGAGGTCGTAGATTCGCTTGAACCGGTGAGCGCATCTGGCTGGGGAAGGGATCTGCGCTTGGTCGCCATGCTCAGCAACGCTGTCGGACAGCTCTCCTGCCGAATCGTGCCGCAGCGCCGGGTCGATCGTCTCCATACCGAGAGACTGCTGGATAGAACGCCATGGACACTCAAACACTCGATCCCGCCTCGTGCGCCTCTTCTTGGTGTCGCCCTGCTCTGGCATGGTCGCACCGTCGAGTACTCGTTTCAAGCTGGCTGCAGAAGCAGCCGAGCTGCCGCCAAAGTATCCCTGGCCCGTGAGCAGATCCAGGATCCTGCTTCTCACCTCGTCAGGCTGACGAGAAGCGGAAACAATCGGGACATCCACATCAGCAGCAGGGGATTCGGACGAGCTGCCATGTGTGGAATTTCCCCCATCGCTACTCTGCTGATCACAGGCTTCCGCTGCGCCCATGTCGGAAGAAGAAAGATCCGTGACGCCTGTAGCGGCGAATCGAAGTGGGCTTCCTGCGGAGTGAGGAGTGCCATCTCGCTGTTCCGAGCAGATCCTACGGTGACGCGAGACAAGATGCTTATGGGCAAACCGCTTGGCACAAGTGGGGCACTCGAAGGGCCTCTCTCCAAGGTGAGCGGTTCGGACGTGGATGGAAAGTGCGGATTTGCGCGCATAGACCTTCTTGCATCCGTTCCAAGAGCATGCGAACGGCCCCACAGCCGTTCGGGCCGATGTAACGCAAGTGCCGTCGCGGACTGAAGAGAGGCAATGATCGGAGAGCGATCTGGAACTATTCCCGCTGAGAGTAGGGGAGCTGAGCTCTCTGAACATGCCGCCCCGACGTGGTCTCGTCGTTGCCAGCTGCGATGCCTTGCGGATCAGCTCCTCTTCCGAAGCGTGGCTGAAGCTTGGCAGGCTCGCAGACCTAGGGGTGCAAAGGTCCAGGCTAAGTGGAACCGCTGCTGATAGAGGCTGTATCTGTGTGGCGCAAGGCACTTGTAATCCTCTCATGTCCTCGTCCGGGGCGCCCTGGTCTCCGTCCTCATCCTCATCTTCATCGTTATCAGAGGATTGGCTGTCATCCGAGAGACTGCCACGAGTGTGGTTGAGCTGCGTCTCCGCAGACATGTCCATCACTCTGTATTCGAGCTCCAGCCGTAGCTTCCGGGCTTCGTGTCTTTTGTAGTGTGCTCTGAGATGGTCTTGACGGCTGAACTGCTTGTGGCAACCCGGCCATGGGCAGACGGGTGGATGACAGGCCTTGATGTGCGCTTGCAGCGACGACCAGTTTCGAAAGGTGTAAACGTAAGGCTTGGCGGTCGGGTGTGTGTTGGGACCTGGCTGTGGCTCAGGGTGATCCATGGAGCACGCGTAACGGCCGTCCTGGTGCGTTCTGTAATGCGACTTGCGCTTTGCATTCGACGCAAAGCGCTTTCCGCACGCGGGGTAGCTACATTCAAAAGGCAACGTTGCGGCGCCGTCCAATGGAGCCATACCAGGTGACGCCCCGTGGTCCTGACGCAGATGGCGATGCAACTGCTTTCGCTTGTGGAATGTATTCGAGCATCCTGGCTCTGTGCAGGGGTAGTCCGGTTGCGCGCCAGCAGAAGTGTTCGGAATATCATCGATATGGCAGGCTTGGACGTGATTTTTCAGCTGGCTGGAGGTCCAAAACGACAAGGCGCAGTCCGGCACGCTGCAAGTGAAAGGCTTGGTCTCCGGGTCCTGGTGCCTCCGTTGATGCGCTTTGAGATGCTCGTTCCTCATGTAACTAGCTCCGCAGCCATCCACGTCGCAGACAAAAGGCCTCTCGCCAGTGTGAGAGCGGATGTGCTGCGACAGCTTGGATGCCTTTGTATACGCCTTTGCGCACCCCTGATAAGGACAAGTATGGTTCTTGCCATTGTCGGCTGTCGGTAGCAGTGCAACATTCGGCACCATCGCCGCCCTGGGAGTGCCCCCGTCACTCTCTTGCGTTGGCGTCGTCATGTGTGCGTTGCCTCATCTGCGCTCATCTCCATGACCACGGCAAGGCTGTTGAGAGGAGGGTCTTTGACGGTTTGCCTAGCTGAGCAGAAGAGAGAGAAGCCCTGTGCTTTCAGAAAAATTCATCGTGATTTCCGAAGAACGTGAATTGTGATGTGACTGTGTGTGTGGTTATGCCTCCACCCAAAAGTCACAGCCAGTCACATGCAATGCCAAAATCTAACACCACTTGCACTGTGCCTGTGACTGTTGCCTTCCTAATCACGCTCGCGCCCGCTGTCCGGCAGCATCATCGACTGAGCCTCCATCAAGAGACGATGCAGACTATGCTATAAGGTTACCCATGGCCCAGGATCCGGACCACTGCGATGCCGAGACCGTATACGCTTCGCAGCCCATACAGCTCTCTTCGCTCCACCTCGACCGCAGGCATGAGCGACTGAGCCAGCTGGAGCAGCTACGGAGGCACTGCTCACAAAGCTCCGACTGCTCAGCCATCGATGAGAGCCTTGCTCACCTCCGGAACAGAATAAAGGCGAATGCTTTGGATGAGAATTTCTCCGTGGCGGTCAGGGAACGATGGCAGACCTGGTCGAGGGCCGCCAAGCCGTTTCGCCGAGACCTTGCCTCCTCGGTAGCGCCAGAAGCAGACAAAGGTCTCACACAAGGAAGTGACATCGTATCGGACAGCTCGCAGCAGTCCTCGGATGATGCGGGCTCAGAAGGTCAGACCGAGGACATCGATGCCCCGCCAAAGAAGAAAGCTCGGGGGGCGACTCGAGTTGCTGCCAAGCCAACGCCTGCCGGCGGTAGCAGTATCCCCGATGACTGGGAACGCATCCGACAAGAGAGAGAAGCTCGGCTTGCAGACGTCGACGCGAAGCTTCCTCGAGCGTTTAGCTACGACCAAACCCAGCTAATGGTCTATGCCAAGCGGCTCAAGCCCAAGTTTCTCAACAGCCTCGACCGGCCTTTTGACCCCGCTCAAATACGCAGAGCACTTGACGGAGCGCAAAGCGGATCAACCCTGCCGCAGACAACCAGCTCCAGTGCTACCATTCAGCGCGACAGCAAGTCGGTGGTTGTGACCATTTCCCTCTTCACAAGTCATTTGGATGCCACTAGCGATGACGTAGCTGAAGGGGAGAGGGCATCGCCTGATCCAGAAGTGGGCGCCTCTGGTCCGTTCCGAGATGACTACATCAACAGGGTTGCCGGGGGAGGGCCAGCGGGGATGAGGAGGTCGCAGACGGTGGAACTGCTGTCCTGCCAGACTCTGGAAGATCTATACCAGTCCTTCTTCTGCTGGTCCGACAAACAGCCAGAGAGGGTCGGATGGAGACATCGGTTACAATCAAAGGCAACCGCAAGCGAGCCAAACAGGCCGGTCGTACGCAGCAACGTGGACGATGACAAGGATGGAGACACTCCTGCCGTCGACGAAGACGGTCAAGAGATTCGATTCGGCCGCTTCACCGGAAGATATCGCGAGACGGATGCCATCTTTGCGATCGAAGACGAGGTCTATGGCCGTCTCACTAGCCAAGACGACCACTTTGCCGAGGACAGTTATGCAGAATTGCTGCAGCAATGGAGACAGGAATCCCAGGATGCCGGGGACAAGCTGCCCAAACTCATCCGGGGCGGAGACTTCAACGTCGCGTTCGACCAGCTCGAGGTCGTGCGGGTGGGCCAGCCGTACTGGTTGCTGCACCAGGGAGATTGTGTCCATGCCTTTATCGTCGAAGGGATACGTGCAGATACGGAGGAATGGCTAGAGCTATCTGTGCCGCGCCAAGCAGGCAGCGCCGCACCGCTCGGCTTTCCCCGGGTTACTTGGTTGTCGACGCCCACTATGCTGAGATTTGCGGCGGACAACAGGGAGAACTACGGCATTGGTCATCGCATTCTCCACGGCGAAGGGCATGTTCTGTATGCTTACGAAGGCACCGGGCTTGCGACGACGCGCGGGGCGGAGCAGGCGCGGCACATGGCGTCGACTACAGCGACGGGTCGCTCGAAGCGCAAGGACGAGAGTCTGTTGCGGACGCGCCAAGGCAAGTGTTTCGCCTGTGGCTCGCGCAAAGCGCGCATCGGCATCCTGGGCGGCCACCGCGTACAGCTCCTCGCCAACGCGCCCCGCACAACTACCGTCGACGCGCTCGACGAACACCTCGTCACCCTCTGCCCGCCCTGCTCCGCACTCCTCGGTCTACCCGCCCTCCCCACCGCCCCGCCAGCGTCAAACTACCCGCTCTCCATCGACTGGGACGCGGCCAACCGGAACACTAGCCGCACACACGGCTGGACCGTCTTTCCATTGTACTGATTAGCAGTACCTTTCATGGTGATGAGCGGTGCCCTGTGCCGCATACCCCCCGCACGCGAGTGTCTGTGAACATGTGCTGGGCGCGCAGCCGTGCAGTGATTCTGTGACCTGGTTCTATCGATGTGGGAGTGGTGAGAGCTAGGACAGGCGGGCGACAGTGCGGGGGTGCGGTGGGGGGAATGGAACGGGCTTCGTTACGGCTGAGGAGCAAGGCTCGGAGCTAGGAGCGCGGAAGTAATCGTACAAGCAGAATGGGAGAGCGGCAAAGGGGAGATTGTGGGTGGCGGGGAGCCGTGGAGGGGCGGACGAGTTTGAGCGGGGGGGGATGAGGCTAGCCCTGGATCTGGGTGACGATGCCGGTGCCGACGGTTTTGCCGCCCTCGCGGAGGGTGAAGCGGGAGCCCTCTTCGAGGGCGATGTCGTGGACGAGTTCGCCGTCGAGCTCGACGTTGTCGCCGGGCATGACCATCTTCTCGTCGGCGTCCTGGGTGCCGGGCGGGTGGGTGAGGGAGACGGTGACGTCTGCGGTGCGGATAAAGAGCTGCGGGCGGTAGTTGTTCATGAAGGGCGTGTAGCGGCCGCCCTCCTCCTTCTTGAGGATGTAGACCTGCGCGCGGAACTTCTTGACCGGCTTGATCGTGCCGGGCAGAACCATCACCTGACCGCGCTTCACCTGCTCGCGCTTAACACCGCGCAGCAGCGCACCCATGTTGTCGCCCGCCATGCCCTGGTCGAGCTGCTTGTGGAACATCTCAATCCCCGTCAGCGTCGTCTTGAACGTGTTGCCCAGGCCGAGGATCTCGACTTCGGCACCCTTGTTGATCGTACCCCGCTCGACACGGCCGGTGACAACGGTACCGCGCCCGGGGATGGAGAAGACGTCCTCGACGGGCATCAAAAAGGGCTTCTCCAGGTCGCGCGGCGGCAGGTCGAGCCACTTGTCGGTCTCCTCCATCAGCTTGAGGATGGCCTGTGTGCCTGTCTCGGGGTCACGGCTCTCCAGAGCAGCGAGGGCAGAGCCCGAGACGATGGGCGTGTTCTCACCATCAAAGCCGTAGGTGGAAAGAAGGTCGCGCATCTCCATCTCGACAAGCTCGAGCATCTCCGGGTCATCGATCTGGTCAACCTTGTTGATAAAGACGACCAGCTTCTTGATGCCGACCTGCTTGGCGAGCAGCAGATGCTCCCGAGTCTGGGGCATCTGGCCGTCGGGCGCAGAGACGACGATGATGGCGCCATCCATCTGGGCGGCGCCGGTGATCATGTTTCGGATGTAATCGGCGTGACCGGGGCAGTCGACGTGGGCGTAGTGGCGGTTGTTGGTCTCGTACTCGACGTGCGCAGTGGAGATGGTGATACCTCGGGCGCGCTCTTCGGGCGCCTTGTCGATGGAGGCGTAATCGATAAACTTGCCCGTGCCGGACGCCTCATGGAGCGTCTTGGTGATGGCGGCAGTGAGCGTGGTCTTGCCGTGGTCGACGTGGCCAATGGTACCAATGTTCATGTGGGGCTTGTTGCGTTCGAACTTGCCCGACTCAGCAGCATAGGTTCGCACCTGCGAGGCAATGCCAACGCGGGGGAGCTGGGCGGCACATACTCGAACGCGGCTAGCAAGGCTCAGACCCGTGTTGGCATGCGATCGAGTAGCGATCCAGCGTGCGGCCACAGGAGCCGCCGCCACCGTCTTGTGACCGGCAAGCGACCGTGCCATCGCGCGAGGCGCCTGAGATCGGAGAAGGCTCATCTTGATTCGGTCCAGGTCGATGACAGGAGAAAGAGGGGCTGGGGAGCGATAGTGGCAGACGAAAGGAGAGCTGAGTGCCACCTGCGTCGTCGAATAATATTCGCCGTCTTCTGATTTGTTCAGCAGCTTTTTCCCGATCTGACCCTTTGGGCCTGGCCACGACCCTCTCAATCTCAACACAGCTAAGCAACCTGACTAGAAGCACCACTGCTGCCTTTGCTACCGCAGACTGGCAACGACGGCGGTGATTCTTATCGATGCCTCACCAGTCCTTCCACAGCTACCACTAGCCAGCTCCTTATGCTTCTGGCCTCAGAAGCACAGACAGCATTTCACGCTGTGCTTCCGAAAAATTTCGATGGTGGCTTTCTTCTCAGATCGCCGATGGGCATGAACAGGCATAGCGGCCCGATCGATCACGTCGCCCAAGTCGATTCAGATTTCATTTACACTTGAATCGAACTCAACTGAGCGTCTCCATTTGCGCGCCACAACGCTCTCCACAAGCTGGCATGTTCGCAACTCACACTCGTCGTCGCTGTGCCACACGCCTCATCATCGCACGTCAAGAACGAGATTGCTCTTCTTATCCAGCTGTCAGAACGCCGCTTCCATTGGTCGCATAGCTGCGCCATTGTGTTGCGCATCCGCAGCGCGCTCTGTCACGGATCATGGAGGACGACATCGACGTCAAGCGCCAAGATCCGCGTACCTCCATCAAGGCGGACGAGGAGGAGAAGGATGGGTCGCTTACGGCCAATGAGCGTTCCAATCAGCTGACCACAACGCAGGGCACGAATGCGCGGCCTGTCGACCCATTTGCTGAGGAAGATGACGACGCGGAAGACGACGAGGAAGAAGACGATGAGGAGGATGACGACGATGAGGATGACGACGACGACGACGACGACGAGGATGGCGAAGGGACGCGAGGCAGTCGCAGACGGGCCAAGAAGCAGAGGAGAAATCGTTTCCTCGATGTTGAAGCCGAAGTCGACGACGACGAGGAGGATATTGACGAGGAGGAAGAGGAGCTGGCCAGGGAGGACGGCTTCATCGAAGAGGACATTCCCGATGACACAGAAGACGTTCAGAGACGGGCTGCTGCCGATAACCAGAGGCTAGACAGATTCCGACGCCAAGAAGAGGACACCAACGCAGAAGCGCTCGCCGAGGAACTCCGCCAGCGCTACGGCCGCTCCGCCAGGTATGCTGCCCAGTCAGACTATGCAGAGGTGCCCCAACGTCTCTTGATGCCCTCCGTCGAAGATCCCAGTCTGTGGGGCGTTCCTTGTAAGCCTGGTCGCGAGCGAGACATTGTCATGACCCTCGTCCGAAAGGCGATGGCCGAAAACTTCACCTCCAGCCCCATGCGCATCATCTCGGCCTTTTGCCGAGACACCATCCCTGGTAAGGTCTATGTGGAAGCGAAACGCGGCGACGATGTCGTCAAAGCTTGCAGCGGCCTGGCTGGAGTGTACGCTCGTCAAACCACCTCGCTCTACCTCGTCCCCATCTCCGAGATGGCCGATCTGCTCAAGCTGCAAAAGGTGCAGAATGAGATCCAGGTGGGCGGATGGGTTCGAATCAAGAGAGGCAAATACGCTGGCGACCTCGCCCAGGTCCTAGATGTCTCAGAAAACGGAGAAGAGGTGGGTCTCAAGATGATTCCTCGAATCGATCTGAACCCTAGGGACAGCGGTCTATATACCGATAGCTTGGGCCGCAAGAGGAAGAAGGGCGCTGGCTCGTCGTCCGCCACGGTTGCCTTCCGGCCTCCCCAGCGCTTTTTCAATCCAGAAGAAGTGCAGAGAGCCTATCCCAAGGATACACCCACAAAGCGAGGCTCGCAATGGGTCTTTCAAAATGATAGCTACCGCGACGGCTACCTGGAAAAGGACGTCCGAGTCACTGGTATCATCACGGAGAATGTGAACCCGACTCTGGACGAGATCACCAAGTTTGCCGGCGAGAACGGCGCCGACGACGGCATGCTCAAGTCTGGCAACGTCGATCTCAGCCTGATTGCAGACGCTAGCAAAAAGGCGACGGAGGCGCTCATTCAGCCCAAGGATCAAGTTGAGATCTTCGAAGGCGAACAGGCCGGAGTGTATGGAACGGTGAAAGCGATCAACGGCGAAGTGATCACCATCCAGTTGGAGCATGAAGATCTTATGGATCAGATTGTCGAAGTACCAGCACGCAGCGTCCGAAAGCGTTTCAAGCCAGGTGACCACGTCAAGGTCATGTCGGGCAAGCATGCCGACGAAACCGGTCTTGTGGTCAAGGTAGAAGACAACATCACTACATTCCTCTCGGATCTGTCCATGCACGAGGTATCCGTCTTTTCCAAAGACATTCGTCAAGCCGCCGAGGTCGGTTCCGGTGTCAACGTGATCAGTGGTTACGAGCTGCATAATCTGGTTCAGCTGGACGCGCAGACGGTAGGCATCATTTTCAATATTGAGCGAGAAAGCTTCAAGGTTCTCGATCAGACTGGCCAAGTTGTTTCGGTCAAGCCGCACCAGATCAGCAACAAGAAGGATACAACGCGAGCCTTTGCCCTTGACCACGACGGAAACGAGATTCGAGCCGGCGACATGGTCAAAGAGGTATCCGGACCCTTTTCGCGGATGCGGCAAGGCCAGGTTCTGCATGTCTATCAGTCCATGATCGCATTTCTTCACAACCGTGAATATACCGAGAATGGCGGTGTTTTTATCGCTCGAACGCGTAACCTGGAGCCTCTTGCACCCAAGAGTGTTGCCGCCAAGACCAAGAAGGACGGAGGCGACCTCTCCAAGATGAATCCCGCACTTGCCAGCCTTGGCGGCGGTGCCAACGATGTTCGCGTCGAAGGTGTCAAGCGGTTTGGAGGCCGCGACATGCATCAGGGCAAACACGTTGCCGTCATCAAGGGTCCATACAAGACCTACCGGGGCCGTATCACAGAGACAACTGGCAACATGGCACGAATCGAGGTGCCTTCGATCTCGAAACCCATCACCGTCAGCCTGGACTGGCTGGTGGAGAAGGACCCGCACACGGGCAAGAGCACCAAGCTGAGCTCGGGCGGATCGCCGATGGCAGGCCGCGGCGGGTACGAGGGCGCGAGCATGGGGATGGGCATGGGCGGTGCACCGCGAAACCCGTACGCGTCTGGGGTGCCCGGGTCTGGACCGTCGAGCGGCGGTGGATACAATCCTTATGCGGGCGCTCCGGCTGTGACTGGAGGCGCCGCCTATGCTGCGACCGGCGCGGCGGGGTGGGACAGCTACGCGCCGCCGCCGGCCGCGGGCGGCTACGGCGGTGCAGGCGCGTCCGCCCGCACCCCCGCCTACAATCCCTACGCCGGCGACGGCGGCAAAACCCCCGCCTACAACCCCTATGCCGGCGACGGCGGCAAGACCCCCGCCTACAACCCCTACGCCGGTGACGGCGGCAAGACACCCGCCTACAACCCGCTCGTCGACGGCGGCAAAACTCCCGCTTACAACCCCTACGCCGACGGTGGCCGCACCCCCGCCTACCTCCCATGAGCTCTCGTTCCCTATTTCGCTCCCCAACCGGGCACCGGCATGTAGGACTCCGTCGCTTGTCTCACAGAATCGTACCACGCCATCGCCGCGCAGCACCGAGGCGCTCGCGGTCAGTATCTCGAATCTGCCAACCTGGAAATCAGCCGTTATTTGATGCTAGATGGTTACATTGTGATAAGCGGATACTGTACAGCGTTCAAGGGGGACAAGACAGCTGCTGCTGGAAGGCGAGGAGGTCTGTGTCGTTGCGAATACGCTTGATGTTGTCGATGTAGAGGGCGCGGGAGCGGTGGAAGGTGGCGAGGGTGGAGCTGGAGTCAAGGGTGGGCAGGGCTGTGGGGGTGGGCGGGGCGGGCGGGGCGAGGATGGAGGTGAGATGTTGTTTGGCGACGGGGAGGGGTGATTCGAGGTTGGCGTGGATGGTGCGGAGTGAGAGGTACTCGGTGGCGAGTTGGGCGGGCGAGTTGCGAGCGGGGGAATGCGCGCGGTCGAACAGGGCGGGGTCGTGGAGGAGGGACTCGGCGACCATGACACCTGCGGCGCCCGTGGCAGCGAGGTTGGGGTGGAGGTCGGACCAGGTGCGGACGTTGCCGTTGCTGACGACGGCTGTGGGAGCGAGCGGGGTGGTGGAGTCGCGGAGGAGGCCCTCGTTGGCGAGCGCGCGGACGACCTGGTGCACAACATCCAGGTCGGCCGGCCCCCTGCGCCGGCGCACCGCCGACGCAAACCGCCCATGCACCGTAACCAGGCTACTGCCAGCACGCGCAAGCACCACCGCCAACTCGGGCGTCTGCTCCTTCGGCACCGTCATCCGGATCTTGGTCGTCACAGGCACATCCACCGCCTGGGCCAACCCGGAGACCATCCCCGCCACCACACCCCAGTGCTGCTTGGAGAGCAGATACGCACCGTATCCGCCCACCTCGGCGTGGCGCTGCGGACAGCCAAGGTTGAGCTCAATCGCATCGGCTGCCCCCCCCACCAGCCGCGCCGCCGCCACCAGCTCGCCAACATCGTTCCCCGCGAGCTGCACCACCTGCGGCGCCAGTTGCCCCACCAGTGGATGAGCCGGATCCACGATCCGCTGGTCTGCCGAACCCCGCGCCTCAGCCAAACTCCGCAGCAGCGTCTCCAGCACATCCCGGTCGCGCTGCAGCTCCGAGGCCAGATACATCTGCGTCCACACCGACGTAGCCCCATGCCGCACCGTCTGCAGCCGGAAGGGCAGGTCAGACTGATTCACCATCGGCGCCGCACAGTACCGCAGCGTCTCCAGCGGCAGCCGGTGTCGCGCCTCCATCGTACCGAACCCTTCCGCACCGTCTCACAGAGCTCTTCTCCTTCCGAGTCCCTTCCGCCGCTCAGAACATGTCTGCGAGAGCCGTCAGCAGTAAAGGATAGCGTCTATCAGAGTGGCCATCAAAGTGGCTATCAAAAGTTCAAAGTGGCCATCAAAAGTGGCCATCAATGCATCGTCTTGAAAGGTAGATCTGACACGCAAAAATCATCACGTGATGCAACCACGAACCAACGCACGAGGTGTTGGTAAGGGGCTGGATTGTCTCGTGCGAGTGTGTAAGGCTGTTTTGAAATCGTGATTGCAATTGCGACGCGACGCAGCGCGCGCTTCTACAGTGCTTATGGAGACCAACACTGGCTGAGTCTGCCTATGACTGTGTCGCTCACTGTGCCTACCCCTCCTCTCATAGACCCACCACAGCTTTACGCAGGCTTACTTCAGTTCACAGATGCCGTCGCCGCTCAAACCGCGTCGCTCGCCTCGGTCCCGCATCTCTCTTGCGGGAACAGGGTCGGGCGGTGTCCCGCTCGGCGGATCCTCGATGACTACCAAGGCATCGCTGAGCAGCACTGCCACCAAAAAGAAAAGCCAGTCCACGAGCGCCCAAACCGAAGAGGATAGCCTCACATCAGCAAAAGAGAGAGCAACGTCAAAGAGACGCGCTGCTTCCGTCGGTGGTGCAGAGCGCGACTCTTTGCTCAGAGAATCTCAGCCCACGGCGGATGACAAAAGTGCCAAGGGCAAGAGCAGCAACACCGCTACCAGCAGGCGCAATGCCCCGGCGCCGCGTAAGAGCTCCATCCGTCAAGTTCCTCAGGTCTTCCTCAGCCCGACCGGCCTGGTGCCTAGCCCCGAGTCGCGAAGAGGCCTCCCCATGCCCTCGCTCGCAGAACAAATTGCTCAGCTTGGCAGGCCCGAACCCCCCAAGCCGAAAGCCGCAAGCAGGTCGTCTCTGCCCAATAGCAACGCCGCCAAGAGCAGCAACATCAGCACTGCCATCAGCAACATCCACACCACCAGCAAAAGCAATAACGGCGCTAAGAAACAGAGCGAGGCAAATCAGACGATCAGCTACCCCTCCTCCAGCGCTGCGCCACCCCATTCGTACAGCCGAAATGCGGTGACCCAGGTCCTTCGTCCCAAGCGCAGGGTCACCTTCAGTTCTAGGCAGGAGAAGACCGAGTTCGCCCGGGACGAGCCAACGCTGCGGCTGGGCAGCCTGCGCAGGGAGCAAGAGTCGCCTCCTTCCACACCCGCCAGCTCCTCGGCCGCCAGCGTCGGCTTCGCCTCCTTTGTCCAGTCCCAGCACGACTCGGCGTCAGAGAGCGAGAGCGACAGCGAGTCCGACTCGGACATGGACCTCCAAGTCTCCACCACCGACATGGCCGCGCGCTCCTTGGCCGCCTCTATTGCCGCCTCGCTTCCCCACGACGATTCGACCCTAGACATGTCGCTCGACAACTCGGTCGACGCCACCGGGTTGCCCCTTGGCGACAACACTGCCAGCATGCACTTGACAGCAACCCATGCCTCTGTATCCAAACGACCCTTTGAACAAGGCTCCGACGATGACGAGCACTCCATCAACATCGTCCATGCCGCTGACGACTCGGACCAGATGCAGTTGACTAGACCCATTGCATCGACCCCGGCTCTGAAGAAAAGGAGAAGCAGCCCCCCCTCCGCCGAGTCGGCTGAGCAGAGCCTGCCACAATCTGCTATCACCGCGCCGCATGATCCGGATGACAGCGACATGTCCTTTTCGCGGGGCGACGGCAGCACGAACCTGGATCAAACGGCTAGCATGGAATTCACCAACATCGTTGCTATGCCCACTGATGAAGCAGACCAATCCTCCATGACGGATACCAGTGATGGCATGGACATGACCAAAGCAATCACGACAAAGATCGAAGCCAAGCGCCATGGCGACGCAACAACAACCATCGTCACCGACTTTGCCCAGCCTGGCAGCGATTCCGAGGAGGACGACACGATCCAGGCGGATGCCACCGTGCCCATGGAGATGACCAAGGCGGTGACTGGCTTCATCCAGCAAAAGGACGCAGCGTCGAGCGATATGGATCTTGTCGATCAGAGCTCCAGCGTCGATCTGCCGCAACCGTCGTCCGATGATGTCTCTATGGCTATGGACATGACCGTGCCTATGGGCCACATTGCCGATGCCTCTGCGACCTCGCCCATCAAACCGTCTGCGGCGCTGGCGACAAGGCCTAGTAAGCTCGGTGCAGGCGCGCCTAGTCCCTTCCAGTCCACGCCAGGCAAGTCGCCCAGTCGGTTCCGACAGTCGCTCCGCGGGGGTATGGCTGCCCTCGACTCGCCGGCCCGGTCGCCCGCCCAGCGTGTTGGCGGCAAGCTGCCTCCGTTGGGCCACGTACCCGCTGCAAGTCAAGCCCAGGAGCTGAGCTCCTTCCGCCGCTCCATCATCGGCGGAGTTGCCTCGCCCGGCTACCAGCACTCGCCCGCCCGCCGCGTCGACACCGCGGCCAACAAGGCCTCGAGCAACGCGCTACAGCTGACCACGCCACTGACGGCGTCTCGTCTGTCACGCCTCGCGCAGAACGGGAGCCCATCGCCCTCGTCCCACTTCGCCCGCATGGCCGCCCTCCAGCGCGACCGAAAGCTTCTGCCCGGCCCCGCTGGCCAGGATACTGCCAGCCCACGCCGGCGTGCCGGCCGCTCCTCCTTGGTGGCCGCGGTGCTGTCCGATCTGTCCACGGCGGTCGAGAACGGGATCAAGGACCGCGAAAATACCGAGCAGGATGACGGCTCCTTGGCCAACCGGTCGGTCTCGGACAACGGCACGGGCGCCGAGAGCTTCGAGGACTACAGCAACGACGAGCGGCTGGACGTGCCGGCACACATGCCGCTCAACCAGTTTCTCGGCTTTGTCGGCGTCCACTTCAACGACGACATGAACGCGTCGCGCCGCAAGCCCATTGCTCCGGCCAAGACGCACGACGATGCGCCGGTGAGCATGATGAGGCTCGTCAAAGCGGCCTGTGGCTCGGCACCGCAGCTCGAGGCGCTGCGCGAGGCGTGCCGCGAGATCAAGGAGCAGGTCGACGACGGCCGCGAGAAGATGGTGCAGATGGAGCAAGCCTTTTACGACTCACCGCCGGACCTGGTGCGCGAGATCATCAGTCTGCAGAACCAAGAGGCCAAGAGCGGGATGGAGGCGCAGTTCAAGCTGCAGAAACAGGCGGCGCGGGCGCTTGTCTGTGCCGACTACTACGGATGGCGGCTGGACAAGGAGTTCGACCAGGAGATGATCCAGACGCTAGAAGCCTACCACGGCCGGCTGCAGTGCGATCTGCACATTGTCAATACCAAAAAGCAGCTGCTGCAAGGCGAGTTGCTGCCGGTGCTGCGCGCCAAGCATTCCCAGTTGAAAGCGGAGCTGCAGATGGCCAAGGAGCGCCAGGCCGAGATGGAGACCTGCGACGCCGACGAGCTCAAAGGGCTCTACTCGAGCATCGAAGAGCAGCACGAGGTGCTCGAGTCGATGCGGGGCAAGCTGATGGATGTCCAAGAGCAACATGAGCGGCTGCTGACGCGGCTGGACGAAAACCGCGACAAGATGGCGACCGCGCAAGAGATGGTAGACAAGGCGCATGCCACCGTCGACCAGATCCAGGGCTACACTCGCGGCGAGGCGGGACGGCTGCTGCGGCAGATCCGCAATCTGGAGAAGCTGCATCTGGTGCGCGTGCTCGACAACGGCTTTGAGATGGATGCTGGTGAAGGCGCGGCGGAAGCCAGCGAGACGAGCGTGCGCGATGTGGTGCTGATCCTCGATGGCTGGCTGCAGGTCTCCATGTCACTGGCTGGCGGCGGGCGGGGTGCGACGGCGGCAGCGCGGGTCTCGCGGATCCAGCTCAAGCACAAGGGGGCGAGGTCGAGCGGGCAGGAGACCAACACGGTGCGCAGGCTGGCGGTCCAGCTCCTGCAGGCCGGCTTTGACGCCGACTTTGCCGAGCGCCCGCAAGACGGCTTGGTGGTGCTGCGCAGCATCTCCCAGACGCTCATCCGCCAACGCATCCTGCTGGCCGAAATCCAACACCTCCGCTGCCGCTTCCCCGTCGAGCTGCTCGACAGCTCCGCCGCGCAGAACGAGGTGGCGCTGCAAGCCTCCGTCTTCCTGCCCAACAAGCGCAGCAAGGTCGTCATCACCGCCATGTCCGACCTCAAGGGCTCCGGCGAAAACCGATCGATCCTGCTCGCCGACTCGGTCAAGGTGCACAAGCTGTACGGCACCGTCGACGCCGACGCCATGTCGCTCCAAATCCTCGACTGCATTCAAACCGACCCCACCATCGGCTCGCTCAGCAAGGCCTTTATCGAAACCATCGAGACTTTTGACTCGTGACCCCCACCCCCGGACCTTGGATCGCGCCACCGTTTACACACACCTGGATTTGTTCCGCTATTGCTCTTTACAAACAAGATACCCGTCTTTTTCCGTCCACTGCTGGCCGCCCGCGGCCTCTTCGCTGTGGCCCGCCGGCACATCTCCTCGTAGGAGGCGTCCAAATGGTCAGCGGTAGGAATGGACACATGGTGCGTGAGCGGCCGATGTGAGACTGTTCACCATGGGCTGAACGTGGGTTGGACGCGAGCGAACATGTGCTGAACGTGGGCTGAACGTGGGCTGAACGTGGGGTGGACGTGCTCGCGACAAGGATGTGGTAGGAGAGTAGTGTACTGTACAAGTGATGGATTACAACGAGCGTCGATGGGCGTGCGATACCGCATCGAATGGGGGCGAACGTGTGGACTGGGCGGCGGTGCGCACGCCGCGCAGTTGTGGCGGGAGCGAGAGATACGTTGGTTTTGGGGATGAGGAGGAGTGCGGCGCGACTCAGAGTTGCTTGGACAGTCTTGCCAAGTGGTAGTTGATGGTCGGCTTCGAGGCGCCTCCTCTGGGTTTCTGCGGGGAGGAAGAGCAAGGGGTGAGTGTCTGCGGCGGGGTAGCAGCGGGGACGTTGAGCGCGAGAGGCTTACCCTGCTGGCCATGCATTCCTGGAGCGCCTTCGCCGAGTCTTTACAGGCGCCGATGTTGTTGAGGTCGTTGGCGGACGCCCAGCAGGCAAGCATGGTGGCAAACTCGGGCGCACACGGCGCGGCCACCGCGTCCTTCTTCGGCCTGACCTTGAGCTTGTTGAGCTTCATGCTGCTATTCCCGCGAGCGATGTCGTCGAAAGCAGACCGTCGATCGTGTACAAGGCGGCGGCGCTACTTTGCTTCGAACCCAGCCAAGTCCAGCCGGAAGTCGGAGAGAAGAAACAGTGGCAGAAAAGCGCTCGCGTCTGTACCGGCCGAGTGTGCTCCGTCCGGATCCGAAACGCGGTGGGTTACAAAGTATGGCCTGTGAGCTGGAGGTCGTGGCCCGCCCACACCACCAGACGTGGGCCATACAGATCTTCCAACCCATCACCGTTGCCCATCTCGCCGACCAGTCTGCAGTCACGCCTTGCCCTGTCCCTTTGTTCGTCCCTTGGTCGACCTGCCCGCTACGCTCCGCCTGCCGCTCGTATACAGCACCAACACCAAATCTTCACAGTATGGTAGGTCGTCAGCTCGCGCGTCGTTCGGCAGCTGGCCTGATGCTAACCCAATCTGCTGATCTTCTCATCCCTCTGTGCGTTCCTCTTGCACGGCATGCTTTCGGTCTACGACTATCGTGCGCTCTGCATTTGCGGGCGGCCCATCCATCCCTGCAATTGTTGTCGCATGCATCGGCTCGTTTGGTCATAGTCGGAGGCAAAGTCTTCGAGCGTAGGGCCTAACCTGGCTGCTTTGGCGAGCAAGAACTCTCAGTCTGTTCGGTAAGTGGATGCTACTGGCTGGCACGCCAATGGTCGCTCGGGCCGGCGCATTGCGAGGGCGCTGAGCGACCGCTGATGTCTGCGTGGCGGCAAGCGTATGCTGACGCTTTGGCATGCATCTGCCCTTCGAACCCCGCCCGACAGACGGCGTGCGGCACAGCAGGCAGCCTCGAAGCCCAACTCTACGCGCGCCGCCGGCGCCGGCGGGTCGTCGTCCACCATGATGCGTCTCTACACCGACGACAGCAAGGGCCTCAGCGTCGACCCCGTCGTCGTCCTCGTCCTCTCCATCGCCTTTGTCTTCTCCGTCGTACTGCTCCACATCATCGGCAAGTTTATGAGGTGGTTCGCCAAGTAAGCGCTGCTCTGGCGAGGAAGCGTTCTTCGTTGCTCCGCCAAGAAACCGCCCCCCGCCTGCTCAGCTGCCGCGTCACGAAGCCCCCGCGCAAAACATCTGCAGTCTCACCTGAGAGACACGTCATCCCCCTGTATATATATGTCCTATAGCTCCGCAATTTCCCGTTAGCGGCATCTTCTTGGCTGATCATGTCTCGGTGTCGCAGCCAGAACGGCTTTCGACCGGGCATGGTCGCAGGCTACCAGCGCAAGCGGTGGCCAGATCTAACAGCCGGTTTGCTCGTGGTTCTCTTCTGTCGGTTTTGACCGTTGTTAGTTGCTGAATTTTGTGTCGGAATTTCAGCAGCGAATTCTTTCTTTTCCATCAGCGTCTTTCTCGGTCGGCAGTAGAAAAGGACGCGGAAAGGCGAGTGTAAGATCTGCGTTGGCGAGGTTTAGCAGCAACGGTGACCGAGGCTCGAAAGGCAGCGACACGTCTGCTCCCTTGCATGGAGAATGGAGAAGGTCGACGACATGGCCACCAGCTTGTTGCGTTTTGCGCCTCGCTCTTCTCGTGCGCCAGAAGCAGGGCAAGAGTTGCCCGTCGGCACCTTGCAGGCGCATCATAGCGTGTGAGCCACGACGCTACCCCGAGCCACCGACGCGCATGCCGCAGCCAATAGTACTATTACCACCGTAGTCCATCTAAAGCCCATTCATCAAAGCCAATACAACTCAAAGCGCATCTCAAAGTCACGCCACTTCAAATCAGAGCAAATGCATATTCAGGCGAGTTGAATGGCGGATACAATAGAATGAACCGCTTCGTAGTGCCAGTCGCGTCGCGGGCTCAGGCGCGCGCGCATACAAGCTGAGCAGCTGTCCACCTCTGCCAGCCTCGTCCGCGCTGCATTCCACTGCTCGCCGAGCTTGCCCCACTGCCCCGTACAGCTGTCTCGTCCAGCTGCCCCCGGCATACGACGCTCTGGCCTGCCTGCCTTTCTTGGCGATCGGCGAGGTGCATCACTGTCGCCCAGAGGACCGTTGCAGCAAAGCCCCCGCCGCATGCAACATCCAGGTCAGGCAAATTATCAGTAATGGGTGCCCTTTTTTGCAGTGGACCTCCGTGTAGGGAGAGACTATGTCGGCTGCTGGCGATATAGGGTCAGTAGTGTCTCCAGCTCCAAAGCCGGAGAACAGCTATCTTCCAGGCCAGAACTGCGCCAAGCGTCGTGGCTTCGGGTTGGAAGTGTAGCCAAGCTGAGCGAGGCAGGCAGCGAGACACGCAGCGAGACAGGCAGCGAGACAGGCAGCGAGACAGACATGTCTTGGGTGGCGGCAAGATATGGCAATGAATGTATGGCGACAAAGACAGCCAAGAAAACAGCGGCGGCATAGCTATGCATTATACAGCCTCGCTCGACGCGACAAGGAAGCGTTAGCTGGGATGGGAGGAGAAATGGGTGCAGACATGCTGGGGTAGATGAGTGTCTCAGGCCGTGTCGCCAAACGATCTGCAACGCTACCTTCAACGCGGCGCGGATGCTGGTTTGCGCTTCATTCTCGCCTCTTCTCACATACGGCAACCGCAAGGTCAAGCTGACTTCCAGAAGGCTTGCAAGCAAGGTGGTGATGCTCACGCTTCAGCACGTTCCTGGCTCTGCACACCTTTTTGCTCGCCCTGCATGCTAACATTCCCCTGACCGATGGTCGTCCCTGTCTGTATCCACCGCTCGGGCACGCCCCCTTCCATAGCACCCAGATCATTCCTGCCTTTCATCTCCTGCCCGCGAGCAGCGCGCCCATATAAGTATCCCCGGTATGTTTGAGCGTACACTTCCCCTGTCCCCTCTACCACGATCTCCTCTCTTCCAGTTGCACACCTCTCTCCCCTCCGCGGCTGTCACTCTTTCCAGCCTTACGCTTTTTCTCCCCTGCAGATTGCCTCGCCACCATCGTTTTGAAACTCCCGCCACCATGAAGCTCCCTCTCTCTTTCGCAGGCCTCTTCGCCCTTGCTGCCTCCAACATGGTTGCTGCGGGGCCCATCTCGTTCCAGAATCTTCAGCTGCGCCAGGGCGGAGACGCCAACTCGCTCATCCAGGGGCTCCGCGACCAGAACCTGACCTCTCTTGCCGATCTTCTCGACCAGCACCCGTCGGTAACCGAGAAGATTCTTGAGGATGACACGCCCAAGTACTTCCTGGCCCCTACCAACGAAGCCATCAGCGGGCTCCCCTCATGGGTGACTAGTAACTCTTCGCGCCTGGAGGCTACCTTGCTGCAGCACGTCCTCCGAGGAGAGTTCGACGCAGATCAGTTCAACGACTACCCGCTCCATACCATCGGCCACTCGCTCCTGAACAGCTCCGATTACAGCCACCTCCCCGGCGGCGCAGGCCAGGCTGTCGCGCTGGCCAAGTCCGATAACAACACCTTTATCGCCGAGGCCGTTAACAACGGCACACTCATCTCGCCAGGCAATCAGACCAAGTTCGACAACGTCACCGTCCAGCCCATTGCGCACGCCATCACTGTCCCCGGCAGCATCACCGATACGCTCAGCTTCTTGGGCTACTCTTCGCTCATCAACCTCCTGGTAAATGTCCAGGATGGTGCGCTCGCCAAGACCATCGATGACATGGCCGGTGTCACGCTCTTTGTGCCCAGCAACGACGCCATCAACAACTTTACTGCCTCGCAGCCCAACGCCACCGACATCCCCACCATTCTCGGCCAGC
Organism: Tranzscheliella williamsii; assembly: GCA_023212725.1. Classification (NCBI taxonomy): domain Eukaryota; kingdom Fungi; phylum Basidiomycota; class Ustilaginomycetes; order Ustilaginales; family Ustilaginaceae; genus Tranzscheliella; species Tranzscheliella williamsii. Next base: position 30,168 of record JALBYF010000054.1, on the reverse strand, counting down.
ACATTGTCGCTTCACGCGTGGTGTACTCTCCGCTGCTCATTGACCAGGCTTCCATGATCTCGACTTCGGGGCAGGACATCATCTTTGACAATGATGCCGGCACTGTCCGGGTCGGCGACTATACTGCCAAGATTGTACAGACCGACATTCTGGCCATGCAGGGCGTGATCCACCAGATCGACGCCGTGCTCGCCTCCAAGGATCTGGACACCAGCCGTGCCGAGCAGGCGTACAAGTCGGCGCTGGGCAGCATCAACAGCGCGCGCGCGCAGGCGCTCGCCGGCGCGGTTGGCGGCAACAACGCCATCACCACCCAGGGCACTGACGTCCCCGCCAGCCAGGACGGTACCAACAACAACCGCCAGGCCACCACCAACGCCGACTCATCCGGCACCGGCCAGACCTCCACCGCCATCGGCAACGGCACCGACACCGACAGCAATGGCAGCGACAGCAGCAACGAGAATGCCGCCGTCGGCAGCCGTCAGCTCTCGCTTGCCGGCTCGGCCCTCGTTGCCGCCGCCGCGCTGGTAACCCTCTGTGCCTAAGCGTCGCGCTGCCCTCCCGCCGCAGCCGCCCCGCGGCTCTGGATCCCGTCTCCCACGCTCTGATGGGACGCGATCCACCCCCCCGCCCCGCTCTTCTGCCCCGCCCCCGACGCGTCGACCCGCTCTTCTACCTGCGCCCCGCGCCCTCGCTCTTCCGTGCCTAGACGCCCCTTTGCGCTTGCTTCCCTCGTACTGTATCCTTAGCTGGCCGCTGGCCTTGGCGCCGTGGCGACACGGAATGACTTTGACGCTTTCTGCATGGTGCACTAAAAATACAGGCCGGAGGCGGTACGGCCGGGTGGTCTGAGTGGTACGTTGGGCGGGTGGTGGGGTTCAGTCGGTCTTGGGGCGGGTGCGGGCAGTGAGGGCGGTGACGAGGGCGGCGGCGGTGTCGGCGCAGGCGAGGGCTGTGCGGGCTGCGGTGGGCAAGAGGGGGAGGGGAGGCAGAGCCCGCGCGCCGAACGCGGCAAGCGGGACGGCGCAGCGCGCTGGCGTGGCGGTGCGGGGCGCGTCCTGGGTGGGCGGCGCCAGCAAGCGTGCCTGCCCCACCGGCTCCAGCTGGCGGTCCATCTCATCCGCCACCGCGCGCCACCCCTCCCCTCCACCCGGCGGGCGCGAACGCGCAGACAGAAACCGCAGCACATCCCCCACCACCCCCACCACCCCACCAACCCCCCGCCACTCGAGCTGCACACAGAGCTCGAAAGTAACCACGACACGAGCAGCCGCATTCTGCTCCCACAGCACCGGCCTGAAAAGCAACGCAGAGGGGGCGGCAGCGTCAGCTAGATCGGCGCCTGACGCACGCGGCAGCCCGTCCCCCGCCGCAGAAGAGCCATGCCTAAGCCGAGCCAGGACCTACCCCACCATGGAACGTTTCCGCCCTCGCAGTCGAACTGCCCGTCGCCCGAGATGCCGAGGGCCGTGTCAGCAGGCGTTCATCCACGCACGCGCCTGATGCCATACTCACCTTCCTCGAGCTTGCGGCGCGTTTCCTCCCACTTGCTCAGCTTGCCGCCTTTGCTGCGGTTCTTCCCGGCGGACCTCGCGGTGACCACTTCGGCGTATGTGTCCAGGACCGTCTGGAAGAGGCTTTCCGACGCCGGGTGCGTCGATGCAAACGCCCTCTCCAGCACATACAGATCCACCGCTTTGTCCTCGGCGAACGCCGAGACCGAGGAAAGCCCAAAGTCGATCAGCACTACCTCGTCCCTGGTCAAATCCAGGGACGGCTTCTCGTTGGACACTGGGTCCGAAGATGTGCGCCTGAGCATCATGTTGGAGGTGGTCAGATCGCCGTGGATAATGTCGGCTTCGTGCATGACGGCCAGCTGATGTCCGATCAGCTTCATCAGTTGGATCTGATCCGCCGCAGAGAGGCTCTCGTCTTCCGCAGTGGTCTGGACGCCGTCCTCTTCAACGAGCTCTTCAACGAGCTCTTCGTCTTCGCCCTCGGCGCCCCCGCCAAGCCATTCGCGCACGCTCCTGCCAGGTATAAGCTCCAGACCCAGGATGCCCTCCTTTTCATCCACGCAGCGGACATGCGGCACGGCCACGCCGGATCTTGCACAACGCAGCAATGCTCTCGCTTCCATAATGGTACGCGAAGCCGTGATGTTGCGCGAAAGGGTAGGATGTCGGTAGGTCTTGGGAAATCTCCACTTGAGCAGTATAGGTGCAGGTGGCAGTACCGCTTGTGAGACCAGAGACCCGGACGAAGACGATGGCGGCCACGAGAGAATGTTGTCGCCCACGATCTGAGACAGGTATACCTTGGCTTCAGCGCCTTGCTTGATCAGTTTGGACACCTTGGAGTCGGAGATGAGAGCGACAAGCGGGGGTGCGCTGGGCCTGTGTGCAGGACCAGAAGCGTCTGGTGGAAGAGGGCCTGACGATGCTGCCGACCCGGCTGCTTTATCCGTAGATCCCGTCCTGTCTGCACTGCCCTTGCTTGGAGGGGAGTCAGAGCCTACGGCAGTCAGAAGGGCGGTGGCAGTGGACGGAGGACGACTCGCGCGTGGTGGCGACGGCTGATGCTTATCTTCGAACGGATCCTCCTCGCTGTGCAGAGTGGTGCCTGTGGTTGATCTGACTGCAGACGACGAGTTCGTCGACTTCATCAGGGCGGGTAGCTTGGGGGGTGTGAAGCTCTCCACGCTTGATCTTGAGGCTGTAGAAGAGGTGCGCACTTTGTGGCCCTTAGCGGCGGCAGCGGCATCTTTTTGCTGGGTGGTGGTGAGCCTGTCGACGACACTGGGCGAGGCACCAGCTGACATGATCGACGACGCGGACGGCGAGGTGGAAAGGGATGCCTCGACGGCGGTGTCCGTGGTCGTATCGACGACAGATGTCGGTCGAGATCGGCTGGCCGGGAAAACGAGCCGTGGCCGCGCGGTGGTTCTGGAGGACGAGCGGTCGGCCTCCGTCTCGCGGCCCACCTTCTTGGCCATGGCGTAGACAGAAACCCGGACACTTGTCTACCGGGTGCAAGAGCGAGGACCTGTTCGATACCTGCCCGAAGCAAGAAACATGAGGGGACGAGTAGAAGGCGCTTACTCTCGTTATCAGTCGCAGTGACAATAATGGACGGCCGTACTAGTCATTATGAGTATTCAAGCTCACGTGATTGACTGAGATCAATAGCAAATCCGTCATGTCTTCTTTGTAAGCTAACTTGCCCCCACATATCCATACCCTCTACACAACATAGCTAGCAACGATCGAGAGAATCACTCCCAGGAGGCAGTTGTGCGAGGACGATGCCTGGCACGAGCTGATGCATCTGCACATAGGGCGAGCATTACGGTTCAACGATTCGGTCGTGAACTTGTAGATAGACTGACTGCAATTCATCGTGCGATCCATCACCGACACTCGGATCAGAGCATCTCCAGCTTTGTGACCCTGGCTTCGATACCGGAGAGTGACAGACCTCGGTTGTGAGCGTATTGCCTTGCAAAGCTTAGCAGCGTTGTAGACGCCCACATCCAGTGCAGCATACGCCCAAGAGACACTGCATGTATGGTATGTCTATGTATAAAGATTCTCTCTATCTTACAGTAAGGCCTGGAGCGAGTTGTCAACCTAGACGAGTGTAGCAACAAAGGGCGGAAACCGAAGCGTGAGTGAGCTGGTACGGTTACAAGGGTGGCAAAGATGCTTGGTGCTACCTCAGCCAGGCTTGGTGCTTACCTTTGTGTGCGACCCACTGATCGTTCTCTTGGTGCGCTTCCACTTTCCAGTACGCGGACTGCTGACGCCATCGTCCTCATGGCCGTCGTCTCGCTCGACGAGCCAGATGTCGACGGTAAGCAAACCTATGGATCGTCCCATCTGGGCCGAGTAGGCTTCGATCTCGATGACGCTGCCGACAGGACACGCGTTGAGGTACAGCACGTTGATGTTCTGCGAAACGCCGAGGTACGACCAGGGGGAGCCTGGCACCCCTGAAGTGTGGAGGTAAATGATCGTGCCCGACAGGTTGTCCACAATCGTTGCCCCACATCCGCCGTGCATGTTGCCCAGGTTGTTGTTCATCCTGTCGGGGACTCTCATCCGCATCACCATCCTGACGTGCACGTCCTTACGTACTCTGGTCTCGTCATCGGGCTTGCCTTCCGTCTCCATTGTCAGCTTGACGACGTCTTCAGAGTCATCGACAGCGGCAGCTTCCCTGACCGGCTCACCATCCTGGCTAAGGCCGGTCCGTTCCACATGTACGACGCAGATGCTTTCGTCGACGGCCGTCGCCGCGTATCCATCCGCATTGGGCAGGTATCTTGCTAACTCCACGGCGTCTTGCGTGCCCTCTTGCAGGCTCCTTAAAACGATGGGTGCCATTGCTGCAGTTGCTGCTGTCCAATGTTGCGGGGTGTGCCAGACTGTAAATAGGCTACGGTGAGGTCGCCCGGATCATACCAACTTCTCTTTAATCAATCTAGAAGCCTGTCCATAGTACAACACTGCCAGGGCCGAGTCGGTTCGGGTTCCGGCTTAATGCAACCGACGTGTGAAAGTTGCGTGCCAATCGCGTTCCCCGCATAATCTTGAGATCAAGCGCATCCACCTGAAAACATGACCTGGCACGCCGAAACCCCCGAGACTGGCTTATGACGGCAGACACCTTGCTCGCGAAACACTAGTCTGCCCGAGACGTCTGTCACAGCTGCCACTCCACCTGTCATAGCAATTGCATTAGCTTTCAGGCGACATTGATCCTCGCGACTGCGGCCTGTCCGCTGGCTATGAGGCCTCCCACCGCACCGACTATGTACAGGACTTCGCGGATCTGGGCAAGACTGCCACCATCGCTTGCCGGATCAGCAGGGCCTTTCTCCATTTCAGAGAGCTTCATTGCGACCTCGTCCCGCCTGGGTTCGTCTGCGTTGTGATGGTAGAGACGTGCCATGTAGTAAAGGATGGTTTTTCGGAGGCCAACACATTGCGCCTGTCGTGCATCTGGAAAGGCAGCAAAGAGTGTTAAAAAGAAGGCTGGCTATGCGCATACAGAAATCGGACCGGTCTCACCTTGCTCGGCCTTTTCCATCCAGGAAAGAGCACGCTTCAAGACGGTAGTCGTTTTCTGCTCCGAGCAGGCGATCAACAGCAGCGAGTACATCCACTCTGCCCTCGCTCGAAGCTCGACATCTTCGGTGACCATGTAGTCCGGAAGGTCTCGCTCGAGTTGAGCACAGGCTTGCTGCGGCAAGCTAAAGTGTAAGCCCATCACTTCAGCAAGTAGACATCTAGCCGCCAGCACCATTCGGGCGCTGTCCATTTTCTTCGCTATAGATAGACAGGAAAGTATGAACTTGAGGGCGACCGCTGGCTGGCGGCTGTTGATGCATTTCTTCGCTTGGGCCAGCAGCGCACCGGCCTTCTCTTCCGAAGTGAGCTCACTCGCAGAAGAATACTTGAGTGCAAACGATAGCGCAGAGGGTAGCGCCTTCGCTGTTTCCATCTCCCGCAGCGCAAGTTCCAAGAGAATTTCAGGCGCATCCACAAAGTGCTCTACATCCAATCCGCAAGGCGTCGGTCTCTGGTCCGGAAAACTTCTTGTGATGAGCTGTATGGCTTTGACCTCCTCTCTCCTAGACGCACGGAGAAAGAGAACGTAGCCGACAGCCTGGCTCCATACTCTGTACTCCAGAAATGAGATAGACTCATACGTTTCCGGGGAAAGTAGTGTGACGAGAGCCTCATCGTAGGAGCCTTGCCTCGCAAGCTGCGGCAACAGGGTGGTGGCATCACGCCGATTAGCTGTTGAATGACGTTGTACGCCCGTCGCCTATACTCACTCTGCAAGCCTTTTCACAGAGACATTTCATCTGGACTTCCCGTTGGTTGCCAGAAGTATCTGCACCACGGGGATCGACTCGCTCCCTATTGACCTGTGCCTCGTAGACGTCGGCTATCGCCTCCTGGCCTATCAAATTCCAAAGTCGAGCAAGCTCTGCGAATGGCTCGACGGTATCTCTGCCAAACCTTTTCTTAGCATCATCCATAAGATCTAAAGAAGTCTGTAAGCTTGATGGAGGTTCTTGGGCAGGACTCGTCGGCATTGTCGAATCGACCAAGTTTTCCACTGTTTTGACGAGAGACTCTCCCTTGTGATGATGGAAGGAGCACCATCCCGTTAGCTATGATGCACGGATCCTCCGTGATGCAAAGGCATATAACCGGGCTACTCACCCTCTCCTGATCCTGTCTTGCTTTCCAGATCACATCATGAACGAAAGGAGCTGGGGAAACCTTTCTCGACCAGCTTTTCGAGCCTGATTTCTGAGCTCGTGACATTAGGCTATACGCTATGCCTCAGCATATGTTACTCGGACAAGCTCGAGAGAATGATCTTTCCGCAACCTAACTCACCTTTCGCACGCTAGGATGCATTCACGATCGTTCGCAGATCTGGCCAAGCTGATCGCTTCTCCCAGCTACAAGGTCGCAGGATATGTGCTTAGTGGCAATTCTTGTGTCTATCAGCCCTGAAGCATACCTACGGTTTCTGCTGCTGCAAGTCCACGCGTTTGTAGATGGAAGGAAGCGAGGTGCAGCAAGGTGTGCTGGTGAAGCTCGCTGAACCGTTTTGGTAGTTTCTGGTATAAGCTGTCTGCGACGCAAGACTCTGCATGCTGTGTGCCTGTATGATAACTCACTGATCGGCTCCTGGGGCAAAGAAATCGAAGAATCTCTCCATACTCTCCTTGGCCAGGGTATAATCTCCTCGCAGAAGCCCGACTTGGTACCTTTATTACCAGGGCGGAAAGAGTGGTGTGAGCAAACGTTTCCATTTGCGACTGCTTCAGAACTGCGGCCCGACATACCCATGATAGGCCGAGATCCTTGCGTCTGCATAATCGACAGGAGAAACGTCCATCGTTAGCGCTTGTCTTAATACCGCTACTTTCATCAAGTCCACGCCAATATGGCTCACCATGCCAGAGAGGACTAGAGGCAGCCGTGTCTCCCCCAGCCGCCAGATGGCCCGCCAAATGGCCATCTCGCCACGAACGGGCAACAACAGTTAGCTGGCTTCTTGCCTGTAGGTCCAAGCTGTCAAAAACGAGTTTCATGCGGCGAAAGAACATTCCAAAGAATGATCTTCGTTCCTATTTTGTTCAAGATGAGTAGGATACATGGCCAGATGAGGAGGTTCAGCGACGAGTCAAGACTGCAGCATGACCGTCCTTTCTTGTTGGAAAAGCTAGCTTACCAGAAAGACGTCCGTGGTATTGAGCACCTGTGTATCCATGATGAGCAGATCAGCGGTCCGATACTATCTGTACGGAAGAGGAAGGGAAGCACTTACGCCCATTGGCTCATAGGTAGGAAGTATCTTGCTGAATTCTATATAGTATACTCGGAAATTGCATCAGTAGAGCGACGGGAGGGCAACTGCAGCGATGGAAAGAGGAAACTCACTTTCGTTAAACAGCTTCGTGAGCCCGTCGGGCACATCCAGTAGGTGAAGCTGAGAGGAATAGAAGGGAAGCGGGCCATCAGACGACTGCTCTCCTACCCCGGTATTTGGGGCCTGTTAGAGGACTTACCATGTCCCGTATGTAGTCTACGATGATTTTGCTTTCGTCAGCGTCCGTATTGAGCGCACGTCTAAGCTCATCTTCGAATGCTTGGAGCGAACCGGCGGGTGGGCGCACCTGGACACGAAGAGTATGCACGCTTAGCTTGAGATTGTCGAGGCATTTGTTGCAAGCTCGAGCGACCTACCTGGTAGATCTTGTCCATAAGGAAGAGTAACAAAGCCTTACGGATAGACTGCGCATCCTCAGCTAGTTGTACGCGGCAATGGAAGTTGAAAAGGACCAGTATGGCGACAGTCTCTCCGTCCAGCTCCCCTGGCGGGAGCAACCGAGCATCCATATCAATACCGTGCTACGAGCCCTTTGCATCGCCAAAGCGGCAGAATCTCTAGGGAGAGTTAAAGATTCGTTGGGAAGAATGTAGGCGTGTGTTGCTTTCGGGACATCCTACACATATGCATCACAATAATGCAACTGCTCCACTTTCCACCGGGAATCGGAACACGCCCGACAAAGCCAAGTATCGGCTGCGTCAGGGTTACTCTACCTTAACCGTCTCAAGAATTTTCGAATCTAGACCGTCTCCTGCTTCTACCTCATCATAAGCATCCAGTACGTCGAGTCCCATCCGACATCTTTACAGTCACAATGGCATTCTCAGAGGACACGAAGGTAGGTAGGATGTGCAGAAATTGCCAAGCATACTTCGTCGTTGTAGCTCCGGATCGCTGACAGCACAGTGCTACACCGCCACGTCTTCGCTACTTGGTCCGGCACAGGAACGACTTGTCAAAGCCGTGGACATCACCAAGACGGTTCTCCACTATGGATGGTGGGTAGCTTCGGAGTCTCCGTTTCGATAAAAAGGTATATACTGACTTCTGCCGGTATCATTACCGTGATCGTTGTGCAGGGTGCCCTTCGTTCTGTATATCGGATTCACCCGAAGCACGCCTCAACCCAGTTTAATCAAGTAAGTGTAGCCATCGTAACCGTCGTCTTCAGAGCTATTACTAACTGCGGTGCTCTGCCTCGAACCAATGTATGTGCTCGCTGCTCCGCAACAGGCTGATCAGCCCTTTGGCATAAGGATGTCGGCGCTTCCTAAGCCTTGCTACACCGCAGAGGGTCTTTACCATTTACCCTCGATCCCTTGCTAGCTGTATTGTACACTGACCAACAACACCGATCGAAAAGACTAAATTCCTTTGCTACCTGACACGGCCTCAATGACTTTACATCCTCCTGTCGTTATGCGCAGGGGCGCCTGGGGAATACGCCCGGCTCCCATATTACGACATAAGTAGGAATGCGCGGCCTCTTCACTCCTGGTCCGCTAGATTGCCTAGTTCCAGCTCTGCATCCTTTTCGTTCACGTCGATTCCAACCACCATGGCGCGGAGAGGAGACCATCCAGTTCGACATGAGCAGACTTAGCCTTCATTCTGGTGCGGCAAGGCAACCGTCGATGCGGGGGAGGCATGGCCTAGTCATGCGCCCCACATCGTCGCCGTCCACAAAGCCTGCGTCTGTACTATCGGAAAATCAAAGTTTCCGTTCAGTCGGGCGGCCAGCATCAAATGCTCCCACCTTTGCCTGTCGACCGTCCGAGGCACTGCAGACCGCAGCACAATTTCACTCAACACATAACGGGTCTAGGCTAGATGAGAATGTTCTGAGCCGCAGATACGACCTAGAGCCGGATATAATGGCTTCTGATGGTGATGGACACTTGTCCGGCGCACACACACGTTCTATGCGTCCAAATTCCGCGGCGACTGATGGCCGCCACACGTGCCACTTGCACACTGCGGCGTCCCCTTTACGACCCCCGAACACGGCGCCAAGCGTCTCGTCACAGCTTTCACAGTCGGCACCGATGGAGCCCTACAGGCCACTGACACCTTCTAACCCCTTGACCACAACACTCGCAGCCTGGCTCCTACGTTTGGAGAGACATATCGAGAACCTTGATCGCTCTGTCAAACTGCTGGATCAATCGATCAAGGATTGTCACAAGCAACATGAATCGGCCGCGATCACCACTTCCGAGAGATACGAGCAAACCGCCCGGGAAATGGGTACACGAGTCGGTAAGTCACTGTCGTGCAGCAGCACAGTGCAGCAATGGTTTATAAATTGTTCATGGTTTTCGACGTGAATCTGCAAGCGGGACAAGAGCACAAAATTACGGCTGCGGTACACGCTTCGGTCGAACGCAGTATCGCAGCGCTCGGCTTGCCATCACTGGTGGAAGAAGTTTTGGCTACTAGGGGTAGTGTGACCCGTTTCGAGGAATCATTGACTGCAGTCGACCTGAAAGTTGCATCAGTAGGTGAACCGATAGAACAAATGCTGCGACTCGCTCATCCGAGAATGCTGATACGTTGCTCCTAACACGCGTGCTAGCTGCTGTCCTCTACACAAACCAACATAGCCAGACTTGAACAGCGGCTAGACAGTGAAGCGCTTCAACGCGCCACCTTGGATGAGGCACTGAGACTCGGAAATAGAGTCGGTGATCGGGAAGGAGCCTGCATACAACAGAGAACCTTCACTACGTGTTGCGTTGCTCCGATTCCGTCAAATATTTGCACCATCCAAGGAGCGAAAGATATAACTGTAGAGACGGTTGCAGGGCGGGCCGATCCATATCATAGTCTTGCTCGCCTGCCTAGCGACGAAACAACGACCGCCACAGCCAAGCGAGGCCAATGTACAAGGCATGAGTGTACCCGCGGCATCGAACAAGCTTACAGCAATCTCCCGCCACAATCGACAAGGTTGCCACAGAGCCCCCGAGAAGCGCCGCCACTACACTCGTCGTCATGTCTTACAGCCAATACGACCAAAGGCAGTAGTGGTCCAGCCATGTCTGCACCGCCGGATTCTGCGGGCGCATCTTGTCCGAAGCGGACGGTGCGCCATCGTCGAGGCAAGTCGAAGGCGTCAAGTGGCAAAAAACGCAAATCAACGGGACACGCCCGGATGCGAGTGAGACGGAACGATACCCATGGCGGATCTCCTAACACGGCAACTATTTCCTGCACGTTGAAGCACAGCGAGACGGATCGAGCGTACTTTACACAGCCTGCCAATGCTGGTTCGTACCCTACCAAGGACTGCAGCAATGTGGTACCGGCGTCGCAACGCGCTTTGGTAGGCCAGATCATCGATCGAGGCCTTTCAGCTTCGACCCGTGCTGCGACCCGAGCTATGACACGATCCGGGTGCCTTGAGAAGCCACTTCAGAAAAATCCCGCTTGCCCAGCCGGGCACGGATACCTGACCAGGCTCAACTGCCGCACATCTGGCTTGCGTGCTGATGCCGCCCAGTCACAAAGTGAGCCGCATTCAACCATAATCTGAATGATGCTCGAAGCATGTTGCAGTCAAGGATGCTTTGTCTGCACAAGTCCAAACACCTTTCTCCACTGCCTATGGCCCGCTATCCCGTGTCCGTGCTTACCGTACTTAAACGCAATGCTGAATTTTCCCATTTGCCTGGTCGAATGCCCGAGTGGTTATGGGGCTGGCTTCAAGATTTCCCTCTTGGCCATGCATGGCTTGACAACATCTCCAGTATATCCTGGGTTCGAATCCCAGTTCGACCAAACCACCCCTTTTTTTGGCTGTTTTGTTCTGTTTGGGTGCGTGAGTTGCTAGGAATAGGCACTGGATCCAGACGGCGTTTCATGGCCTGAGTAAGCGCTTGGACCAGTCCCGTGGGGTACAGATTCGTTTGGCTGGTTGGCAGCACATCAAAAAGTCGGCAAGGTGACAGCATTGACAGCAGCGCTCATGTAGAGTTAGAATACTAGCTACAAGATAACGACTCTGCCAAGCGCAGACGAAAGAGAGGCGACTGTTACGGGCCCCAAGCTGGAAGGGCACGCTCCATAGTGCAGCAGCAAAACCACTACACCAACTAGAACACTAGTTGGTGAACCAAGCTTGATGCGTGCTGAAGAAGGGGCCCTGTAACAGGGATGAAGTGGCTAAAACGACGACGACAGAACTAGGAGTGAGTCATGGAAGGCTGTCAGAAAGCTGATCGATCCCTAGTTGTAAGTCAGTAAGGATAACGTTTCGAATGCGTTCCTGCTAACTAGATTCGCTCCTGACTGCGATTGTAGAACGATCCCACATGTTTTACACAAACGCACATCTCCCGATTGAAGTCGTGCAAATCACAATGAGGAGCTCAGCTTCCCCGTCCATCAGCGACTGCTCCTCGACATCCTTTGGAAGGCTGTTGGCTTCACAGGAAGCGTCTTATGACGTTGCTGCAACTCTTCCCTAGTTATGCGACCATCCTTCAGAGCCATATTAGCCCAGCAGGCGTGAGCAAGAGAAGCATCACATGCACGAGTCGGCCATCGTGCCATGTTAGTCGGAAAAGGGTCGGTAGATAATTTCCTTTTATCGGCCTGTGTTTGTATTTGTACCCGATAACTCTCGGGAATGAAATGTTTATACCCTTTCCATGACGGTATATGCATGACTTACTGCAGAGTGGCATCCCGACCATAAGCGGACTTACTTGTTCCGTACACCAGTCCGCCGCCAGCGATGGACATCCAGCAGGCGGTGGGGGCGATGACTCCAGCGTGGGAGAGTGACAAGGGCAGAGCGAAGCCAGACACGATCATCAGGCCGGTCATGAAGTTGCCAAAGTCAAGGAAACCGCTACGACAAGGACGGGTAGGACGAGAGAAAGGCAAGGTGTCAGAGACTGGCAAGGGCAACGAAGGTCAAAAGAAGTGATGCGTGATGTGCCTAACCTGTTGTAATCTGCCGAAAAGTCGTCGGCGCCAGCGCACCGTGCGCACAAGCTGTTAGGCAGCGGCGTCAACACATAAATTAGGGCTGCAGGCGGGCGAAGGGAGTCAGGATGGTTAGCGGACACTAAAAGGCTACACCGCGCGCCCCTTAGCCACGGCTGCATTCACTAGCATTTGAGGAGATCTGGAAACGGTATGCACACCGCTCCAGCTCAAAAGTGTTTCCAATGCCTCTGGAAGCACGACTTGGTGCGTAGAAACGCGTGTCCAAAGGTGTCTGATCTGTAGTGATTTGGGAATTCAGCATCTTGATCTTCAGGCAGACAGTTGTGAAGTGTTGCGATTCAAAGTGGACTTAAAGACTAGCTGAGAGTCTCAAGTGCGCCGTGCGCTCATGTCAGGCTAAGGATGTCCGACCTTCCTTTCACCACTGTCCCATCGACGTGATTACCATACCGGTCACCGCCTCTGCCCTCCCTTCCTTCGTATCAGTTCGCGCTATTGCTGTCAACGCAGACCGATCTCACTCGACCACCCCAACGACCGTACTGGAAGCAATAAAGTGTCGTCCCTATCGCAGTGTAGTGCCGTTCTTTTTACTGCCTCGGAATCTGTCACAAGCAACGAGCTTGGGACCCTAGCAACGCAACAGCCCATGGACAGCTAGAGCAAAGAGATTTGGTCTTTGCTACCTTTCACGGACACCGCTTTCCTTCTAGTGCTGTTTACCTTCTGCGTGCTTCTGGCGCCCATCGTTCACCATAGTGATAGAGCTTCCGCTCCTACGACCTATGGACGTACCACTAGATGTACGCCCACCCCTACATTCTCTAAAATTGGCTTTACTATCGCCGGGATCCAACAGCAACTTCGGTCCCTGATAGAGCCGAGACCACCTGTCTCCGGATCTGTCGCCATACGCTGCCGCTGCTGCTGCTGCCGCACATCACTTCACAATCCATTTCGTCCATCCGTCTCACTTGGCCAGCCTAGCTCATGTGGCCTGAAGTTGAGTCTCTTGTTCAACACTAAGACCGGCCCAGCATGGTTGCTTCCCATAGTAGTAAGTCGCCTCAACACCCACGTCAAAGTAATGGTACTAATCTCGTGTGGCTCTTCTGGTGAACAGACGTGAGCAATTCAGGCTTGTCTTATCAGAATTCTCGCCAATCCTCCGAGCCACAGCGAGGCGCTGAGGCCATCGCCAACTTCTATGGCCGCTTCTCAGCCGATCAAGCCCCTCACAGTAGCAGGCATACCGACACTCCTGAAGCGAGTCACACTGGCAGCGTGCGACGGACCTCTTCTGCGACCAACTTCTTTTCGCAAACGCAGAGTCCAAATGGACAAGTCGATGCTGGCGCCTCAAATAACGTTGTTGCAAGCAACGGCCCACGTGTCTTCACATCCTTCTCCGCAGCAGCTGCAGCGGCGTCGCGCTCTTCTCTGAACAAGCGTCCTTCCGATCCAAGTTTACCTTCTGATTCGCCGGTGACGGCTCCCACCGAGCCTTCTCCCTCCCTGTCATCCACCCATAGTGCCCCTTCCCTCGCGACAACGCCTAATCTTCACCGCCGCGCCGCCTCAGCTAATAGGAGAATCGGCTTTGGTATTCCTGGCATCAGCCCGGCACCGGCATCAATGGACGACTTTATGACCAGCGCCGCGTCGCCGTCGAATCAAGACACAAGTCTTGGCAGATCCTCACCAATGCTCAGCGCAAGTCGTCGCACTTCCGATCTTTCACTAAAAAATCTGCCCCCGTCGTCCGATGTCGTAAAGACAACAGCGTCGGAGCAGTATACCAACCACCCGCCATGGCTCTCCAGCAAATCTTTTTCCACCAAGATGGTTTCTACCCCGCAGGAAGACGGCCCAATGGCAAACAGGGACCAAGTCACGATCGTCAAGCCCGTGCAGGTGGAAGGTCTGGGCATAGAGTCATCGCCAGATGTGAACCAATTCAGCAAGGGCAAGGGATATGGCTGGAACCCTGACCAACAGCGCAAAACACCCAAGTCAAGTCTGAAAATCCGTGCTCCTCCCGGATCACTCGCCAACGATCGGGATGCAGTGGGTCGTGCGCTTGGCACCAAGTCGTATTCACAACTCGATTTGCCCGAGCGTTTGCGTAATCAGCGCAAAGGTGCCTTGGCCTCTCCTCGAATGTCTCAGGATCCCATTGCCATTTCCATAGAAGATGAACTGCGAGCGAGCAGAGAGGAAAACAGTGCCAAGTCTGACTCAGCTTTTGCGCGTCTAGGCCGCGCTCTTCGCCGAAAGAGCAAAACTGGCAGCGAGTTCAGAGCGGACGTCAGGAGCGAAGATCCTAACCAGCCGCCCATGCCCAAGACACCTCGCAGGTTGCACAGTCAAGCCAATCTATCCACATCCATGGTCACCCCTGATTCGGCCCCCGTGGCGATTGTTTCAGCTGAAACGGCGGTGCCGCAATCATCTTCACAGCGTTCGCAGCAGCACGCACCACATGGAGAGCAGGTCCAAGAGCTCCCGCGTGACAACACCCACCTACTTTCTGGGCCTGCGGCAGGCATTCCGCGTCCGGACACTCCACCCCTGGATTCGAACAATACGCCAGCTGCGTCCAGCCTGAGCGTACCGCTCGACGGCAAAGCAAAACGCTCGGTGCCTTCTGGCGACCACCATAATCCCTCCAGCAAAGGTACAGCAAGCGCAAAAGATCAGTCACAGCACGATTTGGTCCCACTCTCTACGGACTCGAACTATATTTTGAATCGCTCGAAATCTGCCCGGTCCAAGGACAGCAACGACGTCCCTCCTGTGCGGCCAACATCGGTGGACTCCACTACTTCGAGTGATCAACGAAGATCCCTGTCCTTTCTTGCTTCGGCAATTTCAATGGGTGCTATCACTGACCTTGATAAGCATGAAGCCGAAAGCAACGGCGTTAGAGATGACAACAGCATGGTTGAACAACCTCGCGCTAGCCTCGACACGATTGCTAGGGAATCCAGTGACCAAGCAGACCCTAGGCCTTCGATGGCCTCGATGCCAGTCACAGTCTCGCGCAACAGCTCTAGTAGCTCTATCAACCGCTACGGTGAGGCCAATGCATCTGCGTCCAAGATGCTAATGCCCGTTCTCAACACCAGTCGGTCACGCCTGCAACCGAAATCGGCTGTGAGGGATGACCATGTCCCCAGTATCCTCTCCGACTTCCTCAGCATGGATGAATCCAACCCGAAGCAGGAACAGGGTAAGGGGAAAGAACGAGCTGAATCTAAACTGTCAACCGTAAGGAGCAGCGGATCCCGAGCCAAACGTTCCAACGACTCTGCTACCCGACCGGCCTTAGGACGCTCCATAAGTGGCACTTCGGACAAGAGCCGCAAGTCATCTCTCAGCTCGTCCCCCAGAGCCGTGCGTACTGCAAAGGGCGTATACATGTCTGCAGCCGTCGGCCCTAGCATGGGCGGCTTCGTTTCGCCATTTTACGTCGCGCCTCTTGCCTCGGTTGATTCTGGAATCGGTGCTCGAACTAGCCGACGTCCGAGTGCTAGTTCTCGCTCTATCAACAGCGATGACTCACGAAGCACCAAAAGTGGGCATCGAAGGGGTTCCACCTCACTGGCACTGACCGATATTCAGCCCGGGCAGATTGCAGCTGGCCGAAAACATCCAACCAAGGAAGGCAGTCAGTCACTGTTACCCAACGAAACCTCCTCCTCTGACAAAGCGAGAAAGGTCAAATCTCACGGCAATCTGCGCGCCGCTGCCGACGAAAAGGCTTCAGAAGCCGTGTCTCGTGTGAGTACCTCAGCCCTGGCTCCATCCAGCGCAATGTCGGCGTCCGATCTGCACCACAACGGTTCTCAGATCGCATCTCCGATATCAGATCCGTCGTTGCCATCACCACCCGACTGGGCAAAGGCTCGGACCGGTGAAGGCGCGGTTAGGACTCCTAGCATAGCCCAGCGTCTTTTCCGTCGACCCCGAACCGGTACCACAGAGGCGCAACTGAATACCTCTCATGCTCCGAGACAGACAATGACCTCTCCGAGAAACCATGTTAGACTCCAACCACGAGATGGGATTCCTGTTCGCGCATCTCTGGACGGTGTTGCACGCACTACCAAGAGAGCGGATGCATTGCCTACTGGAACTGAGGCTGGATTGATTGGGTCGTCTGACTCTATGACTCCGTCCAAAAGTGCTGACGAGATTGAATGGTTCCGCGATATCCCTTCCGTTCAACGCATTTCACAGTCACCAAGTGGCAGAGCCCCGGTCCCAACACGCCATTCCACGTCGGATCAAAGAGATGCCTCCAGACTTGGCCGCATACCGAGCGATGCAGTGGATGGCTCCACTGCATCATCATCGTCCAGGCTCGAGTCTCAAGGCGGAGCGGCCGGGCTGTTTGGTAACCAGGCTACGCGGCCGCGCACTTCTTCGCTGCTCCCCTCTTTCGGATTCGGTCGAGCCAGAACGGGTTCGTCAGCTGGTCTCGATACTTCAGGAAAAGGTGCCGTAAACTTTAGCACCGGTCCGCGTTCTGCATCAGCTGGTCTGCCGCGCGATTCTGTTGAACCTCCTACAACGTCAGCTTCTGAGCAACAAAGCACGTCGGGCTCGATTCCTGATGGCGTGTCTGGGCAGGTCTCTGGAGCTTTGACCGGGAACCGCCCTTCTTTCAACAGACAGCTCTCGGCCAGCACAGCGCTGAAAGATAACGGAACGCAGACATCCACCCCTGCGGAGAAGAAGTTCAAAGCGTCTGCTTTCTTGCCATACGAAGACGAGAGCGCCCTCGAATACTCGGAAAGGGTAATGGAAACTGCCCCTAAAGAACAAATTGCCGCTTTATTGGCTTCGAGCTCGGACAACTTCTATGTTGAGGCACTGAGACACTGTATGGCGCGCTTCTGGTTCAATGGTGTTCCACTTGACATCGCGCTGCGTAAACTCCTCATGGACCTACATTTGCCTAAAGAGACGCAGCAGATTGACAGGGTCATGGAAGCTTTCGCCAGACGATACAACGAATGCAATAGCGGCCTATTTACTTCCGACGACCAGCCATATATCCTTGCTTTCTCCTTGATGATGCTCCATACCGATGCATTCAACAAGAACGCCAAAAACAAGATGACCAAGGTTGACTATCTCAAGAATACCAACTCCAGCGGCGTTCCGACCGAGATTCTCGAGTACCTCTACGATAATCTCACTTTTACTCAGTTTATCTACGTGGAAGATGAAGAGAACAAGCAGCGACGGGCTTCGGAGCCCTCTACTGCGTCGTCTGTCGGACCTACTGCTAGTTCGGCCCTATCCCAGTCTGGTGCCGCCGCTGCAAACCGTGTCAGGATCGATCCGTACTTCCTTATCACTCAAGGAAGACTGGGCGAACTACGTCCCGACCTGGAGCATCTCATTCCTGAAGATACGCCCTTTTCTTACACGGGAACTCTGTCATCTTTCGACGTGGATCGACTGAACGCCGCTTTCCTGCATGCCCCAAGCATTGAAATTGTAACCACCAAGTCATCTGGCGATCAGCCAGGTACTGTAGCTCCGTTGCCAGTAGGCGAAGAAGAGGTTGTAACGCTCAAGGTCACTAAAGTCGGCGTTGTCAACCGTAAAGATGATGTCTCGGATGGCGGCAAGAAAGCTGGCTCGAGAAAGTGGAAGACGAGCGGCTTACTGCTCACCGGTTCGCAACTGCTACTCTTCAAGGATATCATTTGGATCAACGCACTTCAGTCTCAGATACTGGATCAAGTTGGCCATTCCCTTCTTTCGAACGGTATCGCCACTGGCAAAAGTAGTTTGTCAGACATTGCCGAGGGCAATGTCGTGATCTCCCCCCGCATCACCTATTTCCGCCCTGACGGTGTTATTTCGTTGGCTGATGCCGTCGCGGTCAAGGACTACTCGTACGGCAAATATGACAACGTCTTCCGTCTGCTGGCTGCGAAAGGCCGACAGTATCTCATCCAAGCGCAGAGCGAGGATGATATGAACGATTGGATACACAAGATCAACTTTTGCGCTAGCTTCCGGACAGCCAACATCAAAATCCGTGGTCACGACTTGGCCTCACGCGCAGGCCTATACTCAGCCAACCCGGATCGGCTGACGGGAGATGATTCGCTGGAGGATGACGATCGTCTTCGTCCTTCACGATCCTCGCTGTCCGACATGGAGGCGCCTCTTGGCTCCGATGTTGGCTCACACCCGCGAAGCAGTACTGCCGTGGCTGACTACGAGGGTTTTCGAGACACGCCTCAGGAGTCCAGCTTTGATTCTGGCGACGGAGAGAGATACGCGCGGCCGCAGTCTTCAGCTTCCCTTGGGCCGACTCATTCAGCCTTGCAGAAGCGCGTGACCGCACGAAGGGAGCTGATGTTGACGAAAATTGCTGAAACTGAAGTGCAGCTGGAGCGCATTATCCATCGTCTGAACGACGAAATCAGGCTAGCTCGTCACTTTGCCGTCCTGACTCCCTTCCTCAAGTCGACGCGGGATCGAATAGAGATGTCAGCGTTGCCACTTTCATACAAAATCCGCGCACTGCGATTGGACGTGGCCAAAACGGAATCTCGATGCAAGATCCTTCGGTTGGACCTTGCGGCAGGAGAACGAGTTGCGCGGCGGCTTATGCCTTCGGCGTTGCTCTCCACATCAGCCATCCGAGCATCGAGCAAGCCGGTCAGCTCGCAGGTCAGCACGCCAAGGTTGCTCGAGATGGGTGCCATAACCGAGTCACAGGCTCAATTCCAAGATCTGTTCGGGTCGGGAAGCACCAACGGCCCTAACAACAGCGGTCAGAGCATGATGGCTGGTAGAGTGACCAAACCAGCTTCACACCAGAGAAATCAGACGAACCTGATCGCTGTCTCGGAACAGCCGGCCGACGAATCTCCGGTTATGTCCAATCGGGCACGGATGGTTGGGGACAACTCTTTCGCATCCCTTGCTCACGTTGACAGCGAAACCAGCCTGGACGACAAGGAGAACAGCCGTAGCACCGGCGAACCTAGTGGCAACATGTATGACAAACCCGGAGCTGTGCCGTTTGACCTTCACCCCACTGACGGCGAGCATAGAAGGCAGAGGAGGTCGACCTCGACGTCGCGGTCCGTGACATCTATCTCGTCCGCTGCAGAAGAAGGAACAGCGGCTACGAACGTCACCAACAACCGAGACGAGGAGCCAGAAGACTGGGAACTGAGCCGGGTCGCCCGCGAGGGTACGAACCGCATCAGCCTCGTCGATCTACCATCTCCCGATGAGCTGCAGGAAGCTACGGCTCGAAGGTTCAACCTTGGCGGCCTGTCCACCTAGTCACCGTGTTTTCATGCGGCTGCCTCGCTCGCAAACCCACAGGCGCTCACATTTGCTTCTAGCGAGCGGATCTTGAGCGAGCCCTTCATCCATCCGTAACAACACTTACTCCCTCTCGCAATGCAGCACTGATACCCTTCGGATAGTGCCTATGTGTATGTTTATACCGAACATCTTGTCGTTTCTGCTCACGGAGTGGTCATGTTAGACCCAAAGCGCATGGACCTGTCCAAATGAAGCAAGTTCGGCTGAACGCGTCCCGGCCGATTGGCGCGAGGAATCAATTTCGTCTCGGACGATACAAACCATTAACCTTTCTGAGCCGTCCGAGAACCGGCGCTTACAGCGCTGTACACGCCGTTTGCCCCTCTATATCCGACTGCACTCCGCCATTCCCAGCCCACGTTGATGAGAAGCCGTTCAAACGCGTGAGCACATCCAGGCATAGCATCCTACACCTAACGTACTTAGCTGAACATGATTACGCACCATTCCATGGAGCGGATCGTGACCAAGTAGCCAAAAAAGTGATGGTGATTCACGAACGGCGTGAAAGCGAGGGCTGGCTTGCGCAAGTGGAGGTTGTCGAAGCAGCGTTGCGTCTGGCAGTGGACCGGACCAATTTGGGCCAACAAGCCGGCAATGGTGCTTAGTCCCGAATTCAAGACTGAGAAATCGCCATTTGTAATGCGGTAGATATAAGCTGTAGAGACTAGCAGTACCCGCTGGACTCAGAGCTATTTGATCAGACTCGGGGACAGTCTTTCACAATCCTTGCCTGAGAGAAAGCGGTTGGCCCATGCCACGCACTGCCGTTTGATCCGGCTGCTGTTGCGCGGCACTGGCCTTCCTCTCCGGCTCTGGTCCTGCCCATGGCCGGCCGCATGCTTGTGTGGGGTAGGCAAACCTCCCGGTCACCCGTCCCGCCTTAAGCAGCTTTCAAAAAGCGCTCGCGGACCTGGCTGGATCTTCGTCTCGTCTTATCATCCCCATGCTTCTTCCACCCTGTTCTTTGTAGCACCACTCCTTTTCCATCCAGACACAGCTATCATCTCCAGTCCCCAAAGCCTTCATAAGCTTCTACCTTTGCTGCCTGCGAAGACATCCTTTCCTGTACGGATCGCGAGAAGCTGGCAACCAACTCCGTCTCCTCCTTTCCCTCTGATACAGTTTTATTACTGTTGTTGTCATGTCGGACTTCCCTAGCACCGAAAACGGCAAGTTCTCCTTCAAGAACCGGGTCGTCATTGTCACCGGTGCCGGTAATGGTCTCGGTCGAGCGTGAGTACAATGCCTTGTATTTAGGTAACTGCCTAGCTCGGTTATCGGCTGACATCATGCGTTACTGCATCTGATAATTTGATCGCTTTTTCGCCAACTCACAGATATGCCCTGTTCTACGCTTCGCGTGGCGCCAAGGTCGTTGTGAACGACTTGGGCCCCTCGGCGAAGGACAAGGACAAGAAGGCCGCAGATGTTGTTGTCCAGGAGATTGAGAAGGCAGGCGGTCAGGCCATTGCCAACTACAACTCCAACACCGAGGGAGACAAGATCGTCAAGCAGGCGGTCGACAAGTGGGGACGCATCGACATCCTGATCAACAACGCCGGTATCCTCCGCGATAAATCGTAAGTACTCTTGCCTGGCCCCAGCCATCTGTGGCCCCGAAATGATCCGCATGCTAACGATGGATCTGGACATTGTCGTCTGTCCTTTTTTGTCCTTCGCTTCCGACAGCTTCAAGAGCATGACCGACAAAGAGTGGGACCAGATCGTTGCCGTTCACATCACCGGTTCTTATGCTTGTGCCAAGGCGGCCTGGCCTCATATGCGGAACCAGAAGTACGGTCGAATTATCAACACTGCCTCTGCCGCCGGCATCTACGGAAACTTTGGTCAGGCGAACTACGCTGCTGCCAAGCATGCCATGATTGGATTCGGTAAGACCCTGGCCATTGAAGGTGCCAAGTACAACATTCTCTCCAATATCCTCGCTCCTGTTGCCGCCAGTCAGTTGACTGCCACGGTGATGCCCCCAGAGATGCTGGAGAACTTGACACCGGAGTATGTGGTACCCATTGTCGCTTACCTTACCTCTGCTGAAAACCACGAGGTTTCGGGCCATGTCTTCGAGTGCGGCGCTGGCTTCTTTGCCATGGTTCGACGCGAACGTAGCCGAGGGGCCGTCTTCAAAACCGATGACACTTTCACACCAGCTGCCGTCCGAGCGAAGATCGACGAGATCCTTGACTTTGATGAGAAGCCAGAGTACCCTTTCAAGATCACCGATGCCAACCACCTGGAATTCCTCGAACGGGCTAAAGAAGCCAAACCGAACGACCAGGGAGATGGTCCCGTCAAATTTGACGGACAGACCGTTCTGATCACCGGTGCTGGCGCTGGTCTCGGACGCGCCTATGCCCTCATGTTTGGCAAGTTGGGTGCCAATGTCGTGGTCAACGATTTCCTCGAGAAGAATGCCACGGCCGTCGTGGACGAGATCAAGAAAGCCGGTGGCAAGGCTGCGCCTGCTGTCGGATCTGTTGAAGATGGTGAAAAGATTGTCCAGGCCGCCGTCGACGCCTTTGGCGGACTGCACGCCGTCGTCAACAACGCTGGTATCCTGCGCGACAAGTCTTTCGCTGCTTTGTCCGACCAAGAATGGCACGCCGTTATGAACACGCATCTGCGAGGTACTTACAGCGTCTGCCATGCTGCTTGGCCCATTTTCCAGAAGCAGAAGTACGGCCGAATTGTCAACACCACTTCCGCCGTCGGCATCTACGGCAACTTCGGCCAGGCCAACTATTCGACTGCCAAGGCCGGTATCATTGGTTTCACGTCCACCCTCAGCATTGAAGGCAAGAAATACAACATTCTTGCCAACACGATCGCGCCTAACGCTGGTACTGCCATGACTGCCACCATCTGGCCTCAAGAGATGGTCGATGCTTTCAAGCCTGACTTTGTTGCTCCCATGGTCGGCTACCTGGCCAGCGAGGCTAACGACGAGAACACTGGCGGCCTCTACGAAGTTTCTGGCGGCTGGGTTGCTGCTGTGCGATGGCAGCGAGCAGGTGGTCACTCTTTCACCCACGGCAAGCCTTGCACACCCGAAAAGATCGCCAAGAAGTGGGCCAAGATCACCGATTTCGAAACCAACCCTTCGTGGCCTGCTAGCCCTAGCGACTCTCTTGGCGATATTATCTCCAACTTTGGCCAAGCGGCTGAGGATGACGATGATGACGATGAAGGAGGAGCCGAAGGCGACTACACCGACCCGGAGGACCCAGACATTGTCAAGGAGGCTAAGAAGCTGCCTGTCGATGAGTCTGACTTTTCCTACGCCGAGCGAGATGTGATTCTCTACAATTTGGGTGTCGGTGCTACCGAGAAGGAGCTCGACCTGACGTTTGAGGGTGACGACGACTTCCAGCCGGTGCCCACCTTTGGTGTTGTGCCTCAGTTCAGCGCCAGCAGCGGTATCCCGTTGGACTGGTTGCCTAACTTCAGCCCTATGATGTTGCTACACGGCGAGCAGTACCTCGCCATCAAAAAGCATATCCCTACTTCGGCCACACTGGTCAACAAGCCCAAGGTGATGGAGGTGTTGGACAAGGGAAAGGCCGCTGCTGTCACTACGATCACTCATACTTACGAGAAGAAGAGCGGTGATTTGGTCTTTGAGTCGCAGAGCACCGTCTTCATCCGGGGCTCCGGTGGATTTGGAGGCAAGAAGACCGGCAAGGACCGTGGTGCTGCTTCCGCCGCCAACAAGCCACCGTCGCGCAAGGCGGATAAGGTGATCACCGAGAAGACGACCGAATCTCAGGCCGCTCTCTATCGACTCTCGGGCGACTACAACCCCCTGCACATCGACCCTAGCTTTGCAAAGATCGGCGGCTTCGACAAGCCTATCTTGCACGGACTTTGCTCGTTCGGTATCTCTGGCAAGCACGTCTTCCGAGCGTACGGGCACTTTAAGGACATCAAGGTGCGCTTCACTGGCCACGTCTTCCCTGGCGAGACGCTCGAGACGAGCATGTGGAAGGAGGGCAACAAGGTCATCTTCACCACCCGCGTCGTCGAGCGCGACAGCCAGGCTCTCGGCGCTGCTGCCGTCACCCTGGCCGACGAATAAGAGGTCGGCGCTCACCAACCCATGCTCTGCTCTGACCGACCTCCTCCTCTTGTCTCGTTGATAACGATCGTGTAAAATAACCAAGATACGATTTGAGTCCAGCAGACCCTACGAATCCATGCTTTTCCTCCATGCTTTCCGCTGTTTCTTGCGCGCAGCAACGACTGTAAAAACGCTAATCCTGACTGAACGAGTTGCTTTTCTTTCCACAAGATCCGCGCTGTAGCAGGCGCGTGACCGCTTCTCTGAGACGGCGTAAGGGGGGAGTACCTTGCTGGTCACATTGGCAGGGCGCTGTGGATGCAATACTGGGCCAGTGCGGCACACCCGCTCCAGAAACAGTGATCCTGCCGCCGAGCATCACGCTACTGTAGCAACTGAACTGAGCTGACGGCCCCGATCCGACGATCGAATTGTGATGGCATCGAGGAGCGGTTGTGCTTTCCCATAACTCGCATTCAGCGACAGATAGTACTCCTAGTACTACTGTAATGGTTAGCGTATTCACAAGTCACACGCTGCTAATCCACACGGCGTGTTGGACTTTGTTCGGGCTGACGCGCTCAACGCAGGCCGAGATGGCAAGCCACATGTGAATTAGCAGCCAAGCCGTGCCAGTTAACGGGACAGCCGTGGCCCCACAGCTAATGAGCATTGGTGCTGATCTTCAACTAAGCCCAGCCGGACGATTGCATCTCGTTCTGCTGCATCTCATTCCAACATCACACCCACACTGCCACGCCCACTCTACCGCCGCAGCAAGCCACAGCAAAAGGCAATTCCAAGCCAGATCCAAAGCCAAGGCCAAACGGAAAGCCCCGCCAAAGGAAAGCCAAAGCAAGGCAGCTGAGTAGGCAGAGAGGAGCGCTTCGTCCTTCTCTCCCGCCCTGCCTCGCGTCACTGCTGTGGTCGTCGCGCTCTGTTGCCCCATGCCCCTCCCTCCCTTCATCACGACTACCAACCCTGCCTTCAGCAACTCTCTTCGACACCTTGGCAGCAACTCTCCTCGACATCTTGGCAGCAACTCTTTTCGATATCTTGGCAGCAAGGCTCTCCTCCGCCCGTCGCTCGCACAGCCTGTTGCGCCCTACTGTCGCCTGTTAGCAAGAGCGGCGTCCCATCCATCTTCTCAGGTATCTTCATCTAGGTCGGTCATCTCGCGCTCCAAGAGCACCCACCATCCCAGCCTTGCTTCCCCCTCCTCCAAGTCCCCCGTCCTACCGAAGCCTTCTCAGCCGTCCTCAGCAATCCCGCCCGAAGAGCGCCACGCGCTTCAGAACAAGGAACAGCATCCACAGCCGCCAGCTCATCAGGGCGCACCCAGACTCGTCCGCTACGAGGATCCTCAGGCGGGCCCTCGGTCTATCTATCCGCCCTCTTACACCCATACCTCCTATCCAGACCCCCTTTCCTACCGTGCACACCTCTCCAACAGGCGCGCCCCCGCAAGTCTCTTCGGTCTTTTTCCCAGCACTAGCGCCACCGCCGCTAGCTTCACTCCCAGCTCCGACCCGTACGCCTATCGTGCCCCGAGTGGCAGCTTCCAGTCCAGCCGAACTTCCCCACCCATCATAGATCAGCTTCCCGCTTCCGACCCTCTCTCCCGGCAAGGTGACCAGCTGCCAGACAACGACAGCGCTTCCTTCAACATCATGTCCTCCTCCTCCTCGACTTCGGCGGTGAACGGTGTCCAGCCGAGCCAGACCGAGCTGCATCAGCGCAAAAAGCATATCCATGCCGACCAGCCACACTCCCACGGCCTGTTCGGACACTCCCATAGCCATGGCGCACACGAGCATGGGTCTGCGGAGGAGGCAGACAAACTCTTAGCCGCATTGAAGGGCAAAGGCGACAGGGGTTCCAACATCACGCTCGCTGGCCTGGTCTCCAACATTGGGCTGTGCGGTGCCAAAGGGGTAGCAGGCGTCTATCTGAATTCGGCAGCTCTGCTTGCCGACGCCGCTCATTCGCTTTCCGACATGTTTGCCGATCTGGTCACCCTCTTTTGCTGGAAAATGTCACAAAAGCCGCCTTCTGCTTCCCATCCGCTGGGATACGGCAAGTACGAGACCATGGGGTCGCTTGGCGTGAGCATGGTACTAGTAGCTGGTGCCTTGGGCATTGGCTTCCACTCGTATGGTCTTCTGCTGGAAGCCCTCCAGCCGACCCTGCAGAATGCACCCGCTGCGATCCAGGCGTTTGGCCAATTTACCGGCTCGATCGCTTCGGCCGGCGGACTGCTGCACGACCATCACCACCACGACGTTCCCTCCACTGCGTCGGGCGAGGGCGGCGCAGGCCTGCTCGACCCCAACGCCATGTGGTTCGCCCTGCTCTCGATCGTGGTCAAGGAATGGCTCTACCGTGCCACGCTCAAGATTGCGCGGGAAGAAAATTCGTCGGTTTTGGAAGCCAACGCGCTGCATCATCGGTCCGACTCGCTCTCGTCGGCGGTCACCTTTCTAGCGATTGGCGGGTCGTGGCTCGGCTTCCCGGTGCTGGACCCGCTCGGCGGGCTGCTGGTGGCAGGGTTGATTGGCAAGCAGGGTGCCGACCTGTTGATCGGCGCGCTCGGCGAGCTGTCGGACCGCGGCGTTGAGCCCGCGACGCTGCAGACATTCGACACGGCCATCACGCACGTCCAGACCCAGTTCCCGACGCTGCTCAAGGGATGGAAGGGCCTGCGCGCGGTCAAGTCCGGCGTCAGCACCTTTGCCGACGTCACGCTGCAGCTGCCCAAGCAGACCACGCTCGACGAGGCGGGCAAGGTGGAGCGCGCCGTCAAGCAGGCCGTCATGGCGTCCATCCAGGGCGTCAAAGAGGTCCGTGTCCGGTTGGTCACCGTCGATGCCGCGCACTGAGCGACACTTGCACACGCATGCCATTCGATCTGCCGAGCCGTATGCGAGGCGCCTGTGAGACAGCGCGAGTGTGGGCGGGGTTGCCGGTGTGATTTCGTGCCGGGACGTGCGGACGGTACATGCGTAGTGGATGCAGGGGGTGTCAGGAGGAGATGGGCAGCTGGTGGTGATGGAGGCATTCGGAGGTGACCGAGTTGTCGCGCTGCGGGGCGGGGAGGGGAAGCGGGTCTGGGGGGGGCGGGGGGGCTGTGGCGGGGGCGGGGGGGTCGGACGACGGATCGCGCGGGGAGAGGGCTTCTGCGGCAGCGGCGATGGAGAAGGGCGCCGGGGGGGTGGCGGTGTCGAGCGAGGGCACGGGCGGCGGGTGGACGGTGGCGGCGGCGGACGAGCTGGGCGGGACGTGCGCGAAGGGAAAGCCGGAAGCGGCGGACTGCGAGGCAGGCGAGAGCGCCGGGTGGGCGGCGGGGGTCTGGGCGTTGCGCTGCCGGTTGATGAGCGTCTTGAGCGCCGAGATCCACTTGATCTCCTCGTCCTCGCCGGGCGCACAGAGGATAAAGGTCCGCTTGGGCGTGATGATCTGGAAGCAGTTCTCCTTCTTCTTCTTGGACCCGCCGGACATGTTGGACGCCACGCCCGCCGCCGCTGCCACCATGCTCCCGCGGCGCTCGGGCTTCTCGGCCGCAGCCGTGCCGGACGAGCTGAAGCTCGAAGGAAAGCCCGCCCCCCCTTCCCGTTCGCCGCCCTTGCCGCTATCCAGGCTGAACGGATTCACATTGGTCGAGCCGGCCGCGGGAGACGTAGCAACCACGCCACCGCCAGCCACCGCCTTCTTTGCCGTGTATTCCAGTGCGTCCAGCATGGAAACGATCGGGATCTGACGATGCGCTTTGGAATCCATATGGCTTCTCGCATACACCAGCCGCGATGGCGTCAATACAAACCATCGCTTCCGCCAAACCTTGCGTCGGCCGCTCTGCTTCATCAGATAACCTTGGGTGATGACCCTGTTGGGGTCCAAATCACTGCTTGCGGCGGGAAAAGGCAACATGGTGGGCTGTTGCTGCTGTTGCTGTTGTTGTTGGTGTTGGTGCTGCTGTTGTTGATACTGCTGCTGTTGCTGTTGCTGTTGCTGGGTTGGCTGCGATGGTGGCTGCAGCTGCTGCGGCTGCTGCAAGTTGCCGAGCGCCGGGAGCGGCATCGCTTGGTCGGCCACCTCCTCTTCGTCCCAATCGTCCTCTTCGTCTGAGCTGCTAAGCACCTGTCCTGGCGCTTGGCCGACGCTGGGGCTTGCCGGAGGATCGTAGCCACCCGAAGCCAGGCGCTGGGTGGCACTGATGCTGCGCTGACGCGGGAAACTGCCAAAGCCGGCGGACGAACGCCGCTGATGACCGCCGGCCTCGCTGGCCTCGCTGCCGGAGTTGCCGCCGCCGCCCGGTGAGTGGCCTGCCAACATGAACGAATGCGGAGCGTCCGGTCTTGCCGATGGGCTGCCTGGCATGGACGGCGCAGTGGAGCTTGCATAGCTAAGGCCGAATTGTTCAGCACCCGTGTCGCTTTCGCTGGTCACCGTGAGCGGGCTGAACGCAGCACTGCCAGGGATCGGCCGCGGCTGAGCAGGCGAGGCGTGGCGGCCCTGGCTCGGGATGCCGATGGTAATGGGATGAGCGCCGGACTGGGCAGAGCGGTCTTGCGAGCTGGACCTCGGGCGCTGCTGCGGCACGGTGGCGGAGGGGGGCGGCGCGTCCGATGCGCCGAGCTGGATGGCGGCCATTTCCTGGGTCATGGTCGTGCTCTGGGCGTACTGCGTCTTGATGTCGTTCAGCGCGTCGATCCAGGACTCCATCTCGCGTCGCGAACTGGCGCGGACGTAGTAGGTCCGGGTGGGCGTCACGATGCCAAAGGTGTTGACGCTCTTCTTGAGCTCGACCGAGGCCACGGTCTTGATGTCGCTGATGTGGATGAAGCGGAGAAGCTGGTACTCTTTCTCGTTTTTGTAGTAGGCCAGTTTGGAGGAGCGCAGAACGAACCACCTCTTCTTCCACGTCTTGCGTTTCTCGCCTTTCTTTTCCAGATAGCCCGACTTGACGGTGGTCTCGTTGATCATGTTGTGCTGGGCCTCCTTGCCGTCGGCCTGCTCGCCTTCTTCGTCATCGTCGTCCGCTTCTCCTTCTCCGTCTCCGTCTCCGTCCGCATCTGCCTCTTCCTGCTCGTTCTCCTCATCGTAGTGTGTGGCTGGGCCGGGCTGTCTGGAGCCAGCACTTGAGCCGACATTGCTGGGCGTCCGTTGGTGCGCTATGGGGCGGGCATAGGAACCGACGCCGCTGGCGCTAGCATGTTCGGTGGCCATGACAAGGGTGGCAGATCTGCCTGTCGCTGCTGCTCCGGGTGGCGAAGAAGAGTGTGCGTGCTGGCGACGGGGCTACACTAGCGATGCTACACTACAGGCTGGATGCAGCGCCGTGTGCACATCCTCTGTCGTCTGGTGGCGAGAAGGCGTGAGAGCAAGTAGAAGGCGGGGAGAGTGCGGGTGGGGGCGGCGGAGGGGTCTGATGAGGCGGAAGAGCGGACGGACACTGTGGCTGCTCACAGTAATGGCCTCCACTCGAACTCCCACCTGGACTGTGACTGTGACTGTGACTTTTTGCCAATCCGCTGCGCGCGAGACTGTGCGCTACGTGTGGCGATTCCGTGCTGCCCGCAGCGGATACCGAGGGTATGGCTAGGTCGGTCGGCCTGTGCACAAGTGTCGGTTGCTGGCGATGCCTCGGTGGTGTTGGCCGCTGGATGAGGAAGCAATCACATACCATGCGGTAATTCACACTGGCAGCCACCATGTTGATTGGCTGCGTTTGTCTCTCGCATCAATAAACCACTCGCACGAGAAAAGAAGCACGTGATGGAACAGAGCGGCAACGCTAAGGACGACGATATCTCGTCCCTCGCTGACATCTGCCCGCTCTCCTACTGGCTTCCGTCTCGATCACTTACATACCTACATCATGTTCCGCGCATCGTCATCGACAGTAGCACGGGCGGCCGCCCGCTCGATCGGCGGCCAGCGCGCCGGTGCCGCCCAGGCGCGCTTCGCGTCCGGCGGCTCCTCCTACAACCAGCCTACGGGCTACCTCTTCGGCGAGAAGGTAAGCTAGCCGGTGGACGTTAGGTAGCTGTGGCTGATTACTGACGAGCGCGTGGCTGCGTTGCGCATATGCAGGTGCCCAAGGGCCAGAAGCGGGAGAAGGAGAACTGGGAGAATATGTGGTACTTTGGCCTGTTCGGCGGCATGGCCTTCGCCACTGTCGTGCTCATGTACAAGCCGGACACCAGGTAAGTCGTCCGCGCTGCGCCTCCCTGCCCGCCACACACTCACACGCTCTTGTCTCCCCCCCCCCCCCCCCCCCCCCCCCCCCCCCCCCCCCCCCCCCCCCCCCCCCCCCCCCCCCCCCCCCCCCCCACCCC
>JALBYF010000053.1:0-129144 GCA_023212725.1 Tranzscheliella williamsii | reverse complement strand
TGTGGGTAGCCCGCTACTGCCACTTCACGGTGGGACTTCATATTCCCAGAACCTGTCTGAAATGAACGTACGGGCGACGGCGTTGATCCCAGCGCCATGACCACAGCTGTAACGGCGCAGCTGACCCTCGCGTCTCCGGCGGCGACCCGGAGCACCCTATAACACCCGTCCCCATCCGATCCGCCCTTGCCGGAATGTCCAGTTTGCTGTCATGCCAACCGCACCACACCGTGTCAGACGACTCCTTGCAAAATTGTGTGAGATTTCCATGACAATGCCAAGGCCATGCTGGCTGGTGCCGCCTCGCAGGCAGTGACTACGGGCATTATGTCCTCCCTTGGGCGGGACCTGCGACACCAGCTCTTCGGCACCCTCACCAGTCTCGGCTGCCATGTCTCAAGACGTCCGCCGCACCGCTACCGACTACCCGACGATGAAGCTACTCACTGCATTTCCCCAACCTCGGTCTCCATTTTGGACACCGGTTCGGAGAGTTTTTTGGCAATGCATCCACTCGGCACCAGCGGCAAGCAGGAGGCCACTCCCAGTTTAAGCCCCGACGCAGATCACTCGACCGCATCGTGCTGCTGCTGCTTGTTCAGCGACCTGCCTGGTTCCGACCCTTTTCCACCCCCGCTCTGGTTCGAACGGTGAGGACCACCCATCGTGCAAAACAGAGAAGGGCCTTAGGTTTTCGTAGAGAGAGATCCTCCGAAGGTGAGAGCAACTTCTGCTGCTCTGTGGAAACTCTGAAGGCGAGCGGCAATTCTTGTAATAACTCTTGTAGCGACCCCGATGCGGTCCAAGATGCGACCGCCTCAGTATAGCTCTTGACGTGGAAGCTGTTCCGGACGCCGGGCGCCGGACACCTACACAGGGACGTCTCAGACCAGCTGGACGTTGCCGCCCATTGAGTGGCAAGCCAAATGGGTTCATGTTGCTCCAGAATGACTCGTCAACCACATCATCGCACGTGGGCCAAGCCAGCCGTCACGTTCAAGGTTGAACGTAAGATGCGAGAATGCCGGGAAATCAGTATGGTTGACATGACTAATCAGTATGGTTGACGTTAATAGCTTGCGGTACGAGGCACGACGAAAAATATGTGCTCGTGACAAATGACATAGACGAGGGGTAAAGCATGGCTTAGAAGAGTGATCACCAACTTGTGTCCGAGTGGCTACCCATCAAAGGAGGTGTTTTGCAAGAAGGAGGAGGGAAAGGGGGCCGTGTGATGGCCCCTATATATACATGATGCTGCTCCTAACGCTGCTCTTAACGCTGCTCCTAACGCTGCTCCTAACGCTGCTCCTAACGCTGCTCCTAACGCTGCTCCTAACAAGTCAGTAAGTGGGTTCAGGGTTTCGGGGCTTCGAGTCAGGACACATAGCACTTCTTGTGGGAGGAAGGATCGCTATGGCGTGCTAGCGAGTGGGTGGAAGGTTCGCTATGGCGGGCGGGTGACGTGGCAACTCATTTGACCATATAGTCTTGTCGAGCCGTGTGAAGGACATCTTCAATGTCCATCCCTTCTGTCGCTAGCTACGACTTGCAACATGATTTCCTCTGCATTACTGTGTGCCCTCACCCGGCGTTGGACATCGTGCCCTCTTCTTCTTGCTCTAAGATCTTCGACTTTGGAAGGTGTGAAACATCTGCGTCCCGGAGAGTTCGCAGGCAATGGGTTGTTTTGGACTTGCAATGCGTTTGGCGGGCCCCTTTTGTGGTGGTCCCTCCGCCTCGCACCTTCATCTAACACCCAGCGGTTCTCATGGGCTGCAGCGCCTGCATACCCTTAAGTCAGTGGTCACCTTCACCCGTGTTTTTTAGAACGCCCTGCGCTAACACAAGGAAGAGTGTGTGTCTTGTCCGACCTCGGCGGCGTTTTGTTTCGGCTTTGCGTTGCTTGTCTCTTGACGGCGAGAACCTACCACACACCACCGCGGCGCCGGTAGCGGCGATGCTTGGCGACAGCGCTACCCTCTAGTGCCGGTCGTACAGGTTCTATCTGTAGTTTTTCCCATCGCTCCATGCATTACACATCAATTCGCTCGCCGATTGCGTTGCTATGCTGGCTGCACTTCCATGTCGCACATCGCGCGCCCATGAAGTCCCACCCTCGTTGTGCCGCCACCTTCTGTTTTATCAAAACTACTCGCCGCTCCGTGCGTGCTCACCCCCCTTTTGGTGTGATTCACTTTCCCTGGCCGCCTCTGATCTACTTATCTGAATGCCCGACCAGTAGTTCTTACATGTTTCGTGGATACTGACACGTCCGCACCGCTGCCTGACATGTCTGTCGCCTGCCTGCTCCTTCTTGACATTCCGTAGTCACACCCCTCTGCAAGAACTATTCCTGTAGCTGTACAGCCATCCCACCGCCGCTCATAACTGGTGGGTCCTTCACCCTGATCTGGCCTACGCAATGCGACAGAAGCAGCCACGCGACAGACAATTCTAGGCCGTTTGAATCGCTGCTACAGCAATGCGGTTCGGTGCCTATATTCTTGAGAAGGCACCAATGATGGCCATCCTGTCGGTTGTCCGCACGGTGGTTCTTGATGCGGAAGGGGTCAACCTGTCGGTTCCATCCCGCTACATTGAGCTGGAATTTTCTACGCACGACAATGGGTGGGGATAGTTTGCTGACGCCAGTCCGGAACAATCCGCTCGGCTTACATTTCGGCGCGGTTCACTGTGATTTGCCTACCTTGGCCTGCTCTTCCTCTGCCATTTTTTCACTCCTGCCCTTTGACAGCGGCGCTACAAAAGTCAGTCCCCTTGCGGGCCAATTCATAGCCAGCTCGGCACTGCCATCCTTCGATCGGTAGGCAATACAACAAACACGACGATCGAACCACAAAAGACAACGAAATGCGCACGTAGGCCCAGAAAATAGCAAAAAAAGGGGGGAATAAAAAGAATACGATGTTCGCCGTCTTTGAGAGCAAGCCCATTTGCTGTTTGAACCCTCAATTGCTGAGCAGGCCTGCTGCCGGGCATATAGTGACCACAACTCTCGCGCCTCATTGTTTCCCTGTAGTCGCTAGTCTAACATTGCTGTGATGCTTTGTCATTTGTTTGGCATCCGTCATAGTATGTGGGCCACGTCGGACGCAGGGCCGCCCCTAGTCCGTCTTTGGACCGTGGCTGATCGTCTAAGATAGCCTGCTTACCTATCTGCCGCCTTCAGGGAAATGCGAGCTTTGGCAGGTCGTAGGCGCGGACCGGTGTTGATGAGTCCAAATGTACACAGCGGCGAAAACTAGCATGCCGCGCGCTACGCGCATGGGACGCGTGCTGTCATTTACACGACGCGTGAGCTTCGCGGCCAAATCCATTTACACGACGGACACGGAAGAGCGAGACGGGCAGAAATTCACTGTGACTGTGCTTGTAGGCGGTACTTTGGCAGCACCCAAGCGAAAAGTGCTGTGCGCGCGCACAAAGCAACACACCGCTAATCGCAGCAAGCAGCAACAACACCTTCATCCCAACCTAACGCGCTCTCCGTCGTCTCGTCGGCAACACTACCTCTCCCTCCATCATCCTACATCGTGTGCCGCCGTCGTCGCGACTCGATCTGCTCAAGGATTTTGTTCCGTCCAACGTCGCACCTTCCGCGGTCCATACGAGAGACCTATCGATAGGAGCGAAGCAACATATACATTGTAACGAGCAAGATGTCGTCATCCTCAGCGATGCCGTCGTCTCCGCTCGGGCGCATCAGAGGCCCCGACCGCAGCGCTGCGGGCGGACAGGAGAGATTGGACCCGCTGGCGTTAGGGCGGTCGAACACCACGGGCGTCGGCAACAGTGCCAACCGAGCGTTCACACCCGCCACCTCCGACGCCGGCTCGCTGAATCTCGAGCGGCAGATCCAGTACGACGACAACTCCAGCACAGTCCACGGCGATACCTCGCGGCAGGCCATGGACGAAGACACGGCGCCGCGCAAACCGCGCGTGCGCAACATGGTCAATACCGAAGACATTCCCCCCGTTATCGACGAGGTTGGCGAACGCGTCAGAGACGGCTTCGCCCAGTTCCTCGAGACTTTCGTCGACCAACCCCTGTCCGGCTCGCCCGACCCCGACGGCGAGCGCATCCAGGACCCGATCTATATCGACCAAATCTTCGCCCTCCGAGACTACAACCGCACCACCCTCTTCGTCGACTTCAGCCACATCCTCCGGCACGACGAGGTGTTGGCGCGCGCCATCAGCGATCAGTACTACCGTTTCCTGCCCTATCTGCGCCGCTCCCTGCTAGACTTGGTCAACACATTTGTCCCTAACTACCTTTACCTCAACGCGCACGTCGCCGCCACAGCCTCCTCTGGCCTTGTACCCCGAGACTTTTCGGTGTCTTTCTACAACCTCGGCCTCGTATCAGGGATCCGAGACCTTCGAACCGATCGGGTCGGAAAGCTGGTCTCCATCAGCGGCACGGTGACAAGAACGAGCGAAGTGCGGCCGGAACTGCTGTACGGCGCCTTCACCTGCAACTCGTGCCAGGCCACCGTTCGAGATGTCGAGCAGCAGTTCAAATACACCGAGCCCGTCATGTGCCGGAACCCGCTCTGCCAGAACCGAAGGGAGTGGCAGCTCAACGTCGACCAAAGTCGGTTCTGCGACTGGCAGAAGGTGCGCATTCAGGAAAACGCCAACGAAATTCCGACGGGGAGCATGCCTCGAAGCCTCGATGTGATCCTCCGCTCCGAGATCGTCGAGCGCGCCAAGGCAGGAGACAAATGCATCTTCACCGGCACTTTTATCGTGGTCCCTGATGTCTCGCAGCTCGGCGTACCCGGAGTCAATGCGCAGATCCAGAGGGAGGCGCAGGGCGGCCGGCCTGCCGAAGGCGTCAGCAATCAGGGTGTGTCCGGCTTGAAAAGCCTCGGTGTCCGCGATCTCACGTACAAGACCGCTTTTCTTGCCTGCATGGTGCAGAGTTCAGACGCACGGGGCGGCGACATCCGGGCCGAGTTTACTGACGACAACGAAGACCCTGAGACGCTGATGGACTCGCTAACCGAAGCGGAGAGGGACGAACTCGAGGCCATGGTTATGTCCGAAGACATCTACAGCCGGCTCGTCCAGTCGATCGCGCCCACTGTGTACGGGCACGACATTGTCAAGAAGGGCCTCCTCCTGCAGCTCATGGGCGGTGTACACAAGCAGACCAAAGAAGGCATGCGGCTACGAGGCGACATCAACATTTGCATCGTCGGCGACCCGTCGACCAGCAAGTCGCAGTTCCTCAAGTATGTCTGCGGCTTTATGCCGCGCGCAGTGTACACCTCGGGCAAAGCGTCTACCGCTGCCGGTCTCACCGCGGCTGTGGTCAAAGACGAAGAGACGGGCGAGTTCACGATCGAGGCGGGTGCGCTGATGCTGGCGGACAACGGCATCTGCGCCATCGACGAGTTCGACAAGATGGACCTCGCCGACCAGGTTGCCATCCACGAGACCATGGAACAGCAGACAATCAGTATCGCCAAGGCAGGCATCCAGGCGACGCTCAATGCACGCACGTCGATCCTGGCCGCAGCCAATCCCGTGGGTGGACGATACAACCGCAAGCAGACGCTGCGTGCCAACGTGGCCATGTCAGCGCCGATCATGTCGCGTTTCGATCTCTTCTTTGTTGTGCTGGACGAATGCAACGAGGCGGTAGACATGAACATCGCTCAGCACATTGTCAACGTGCACAGGTTCCGCGACGCGGCGATCGATCCCGAGTTCAGCACCGAGGCGATTCAGAGGTATATTCGCTACGCAAGGACCTTCCAGCCGAAGCTGACGCCCGAGGCTAGCGACGTGCTGGTGGAAAAGTACCGGCAGCTCCGGCAAGACGACTCGGGTCCCGGCAAGAACTCGTACCGGATCACGGTGCGACAGCTAGAAAGCATGATCCGGCTGAGCGAGGCGATCGCGCGCGCCAATTGCCGCCACGAAATCACCCCGGCATTTGTGCGAGAAGCGTTCTCACTGCTGCGCCAATCCATTATCCACGTCGAGAAGGACGACATCGACTTTGACGAGGACGAGGCGGCGGACGAGGAGCGAGCCGCTGTGCGGCAAGGCACGGCTCGCTCTGGCGCCCAGCCATCATCGTCGCTCGGAGCAATGGAGGAAGACTCGATGGATCCCAACCTTGAGTCACTGCCCAGAGATCAGTCGATGGCTGCCGCTTCGAGCGCGGCAGCCGCCGACCCTGGCTCGTCCGGCTCGAGGCGGAAGATCAAGATCACATTCGACCGCTACATGGAGATGGCCAACCTGATCGTGCTGCGGGTCAACGAGATCGAGCGCCAGACGATGCGGGGCGTCAGACGATCGGAACTGGTGGACTGGTATCTGCTGCAGCAGGAGAACGAAATCGAAAGCATTGAGCAGTTCGAGGAGGAAACCGAGCTGATCAAGAAGGTGCTCACCAAGCTGGTCAAGGACCAGTATCTGCTCGAGCTGCGTGACCAGGTGGACGAGGACGGCAACGCAATCAGCAGCGTTGCCGATGCCTCGGCCACATCCTCCTCCGCCGGAGGCGAACCCGTGCTCATGGTCCATCCACAGGTCGACATCGACAGCATGGGCGTCGGCAGCTCGATCTAATGAGACCTGACCCGCTTCCACAGTACTGGTGCTCCGCTCTTCGACCAAGTGCCATCCTGTCCCACTGCCACGCTTTCACACGGCTATGTCTGTACTTCTAGTGTTACCCTCATATTTCTCGTCATCCAGTGCCCGCGACTTGAGCTGTGTAGGATACCGCCTCGTCTCTAGTGTCCTGGCATAGTACAGGTCAGATGATCGCGCTTCCGTTATCACTAGCCAGATTACAGTCAGGTCACCTGCGAACGGCCGGGTACCGAGCTAGGAGGCCCAAGGCCACGCGCAAGACCGGCTAATGGGCTTGTGGGGTTTGCTATCATGAGCCAAGCTTGCGTTTGCGGGGAAGCAAGGAGATCGGGTAGCGTTCTGCAGAATAGGGGCGAATCATAAATGCGAAATCGGGACCTGCAGACGCACCGTCGAGAGACCATCTACGACTCACCACTCGCACTGTGCCCAGCGATGGGACGGCTGGCAAGCGTGCAGCTCAGTCCGTAGGTCGATAAGCTTTGGCTCAGCGGCTTCCTACGTATCACATTCCCACTGCAACGGTGGCTGCGCTTCGCCACAAAGTCACTTTTGTGACGATCGGGTTGGGTGACGCGGTGGAGGGGAAATCATAAAGGCCGATATCGGCTTTTTGGCTTCGAGGCTTGCCTGCTCGACTGCTTTGCCCAATACGACGGCTACTTGCCAGATTCATGATTACAGCATCTGAGCAGTCACAGTCTGCCTACGCCCTTATCGTCTGACCTTTTTGGCTCGACAGCTGTATTCGCCCTCTCGTCCTTCTCTGTCTCTTCTTTCCCTTCCTGCTCAGTTGAGATATTTGACTAGCCTTCGCATCTTGGCCGCTCAAACTCACGGGACGCCACATCGCACCCCGCCTGCAAGCCTGACTTGAGCTGAAGTGGACCCTTCGTTGCTTGTTATCCAGCTAATCTCGACGGCACTCCGCCAGCCAGTCCAACGCCATTCGCCACTCCGCGACCAGCTACAGTCCACAGAGATGAGCATAAGAAACGCTTAATAGACACTCTCTACTTTGCCTCTTCTTCCTGCCTGTGGCCCTTCCTCCTTCATTGGCCTTTCTTCGCTTTTTTCGTGACTGTTTGTCCTGTCGTATTCATCACCGTTATGAGGTCAACAGGCTATGCGCCCATCCCTAGTCGCGACAGCCAAGATACCGCCGTTTCCGACGACCATGTAACCGCACAAAAGTTGGAAGATGATCTACGCTTCGCCGAGGTCACCGCTCCCCCTCCTGCTTCGGGTCGGCGCATCGCAGTATGGCTGGTGAAAGGTCTCGTTGGTTTCATTCTCCTCGTCACGGCAGCTGTGGCTGCCTGCTGCGCCGTGAGCAGGTCGTCTACGCCTTCAGCGCATACCAGCGTCACCTTCGCCCCTGCTGTGCTTGCAGATGCTTCGAAGAAAGACATCATGTTTGGCCTCGGCCTCGGCGATGTCACCGGTCCTGTAGTCGAGGTCAACATGATGGGGTACGCCTCCTTGCCTCAGACCAACACCGGTCTTCACATCCGCCTCCGGTCTCGTGCTTTCATCGTCGGGGATAAACATTCGCAAGAAGGAGCGGATCACTTTGCGCGTCTTTCGCCCCGTTTTAAAAGCTTCGTCCCCACCGCGGATGGCATGGCGTCTCGTTGGCTGTTCATCAACTCCGATATCTGTATGGGAGACACCGCCGTTCGGAGGGCTATCGTCGAGCGGCTTCGCGAGCGCTACCCTGGCGTCTACGGCGAACGCAATGTGGCTTTCGTTGGCACGCACTCCCACGCCGGTCCCGGCGGCTTCATGCAGGCCTTGCTTCCTACCCTCACCTCCAAAGGCGTCGTTCGTCAGAATTTCGACGCCATCGTCGAGGGCACGGTGCGCGCTGCCATCCGCGCCCATGACGACTATCAGCGCCGCCTCGACTCGGGCAAAAGCGCTCGTCTCAGCTACGGCAAGAAGCGCTTGACTGAGGCTCACATCCAGCGCAGTCGCTATGCCTACGAACAGAATCCACAAGACGAGCGCGACCTGTACAACGATGAAGACCAAGACCATGATTTTGGCCTGCTAAAATTTGAGGAGCTGAACGTCGCAAATCATGCCGCCGTTGCAGCGCAAGCAGCCGGCTTCTTGTCGTGGTACGGTGTTCATGGTACTTCGCTCTACGAGAACAACACGCTCACCTCGGGCGATAACAAAGGCCTCGCGGCGCTCCTCTACGAGACCGCTGAGCAGCCCGATCGCCTCCCTGGCCAGAACTCGTTCGTTGCCGGCTTTTCACAGGCTTTGGTGGGGGACACTTCCCCGAACACCAAGGGCGCCTTCTGCGAAGATGGCTCCCTTTGCGAATACAAGCATTCCACCTGCGATAATGGACACGGTAAGGACCGTGTCCAGACTTGTCACGGCCGCGGTCCAGCGTGGGGCGATGACACAGTTTTGCCGGTGAGCCCCACTGGCAGCTACGACTTTGCCTCGAACGAGATCATCGCCCGCATGCAGGTCGACGCGGCTCGCAGCATCATGTCGCGAGATCCTGACGCCGCTAAGGATGCCAAAGATGAGTACGAAAGTATGAACGTGCTGTCTGGCCCCGTCAAGAGCGTCAAGATGAACGTCGACATGAGCCAGTACACTGTATACCGTTCAGACGGAAGCCGTATCAAGACCTGCCCAGCCGCTCTCGGCTATGGCTTCGCTGGAGGCACCACCGACGGGCCCGGCGCGTTCGACTTCGTCCAAGGGAGCAACGAAACCGACCACCACAATCCCTTTTGGGACGTGGTGAAGCGCTTCATCAAAAACCCAACGCCGGAGCAGATCGAGTGCCAGGCTCCAAAGGCGGTTCTTCTGGACATCGGCGAGATCCACAAGCCATACGACTGGGGCCCCTCGGTGGTCGAAGTGCAGATCCTTCGGGTTGGGCAGCTCTTCATTCTCATTGTGCCTGGCGAGTTCACCACCATGGCTGGTCGTCGTCTCAAGCGCGCTGTCAGCCAGGCGGTGACAGCTGCCCATCTCCTGCCCGAAGGCGTTGAGCCTATCGTGCAGGTCAGCGGTCCGGCTTCAACCTATGGACACTACATCACCACCGAGGAAGAGTACTCTGTGCAGAGGTACGAGGGCTCCAGCACCCTCTTTGGCCCACACACGCTAGAGGCCTACATGGATGTCTTTTCGAAGCGGCTCGTGCCGGCGCTAGCCGAAGGCGCACGCGATTTGCCCCAGGGGCCGCAAAAGAAGTTTGACATCTCCAAAGCGTGGCAGTTCAAGACCGGTGTTGTGTATGACAATGCGCCGCTGGGCCATTCGTTTGGCGATGTGTTGGAACAGCCTTTGATGTCGTATCCGATCCCCAACTCGCCCAACGCCACGGACGCGTACTGGGCGGGGACGCCGGCGCGCTCGGCCGGCTCGAACATCACGGCGACGTTTGTGGCGTCGAACCCGCGCAACAACCTGCGGCTCGAGGAGACCTACTTTGAGGTGCAGCGGTATGCGGACCACGGCGCGTGGGTGGTGGAGCGCACCGACGCGCACCACTCCACCACGATGCGCTGGACGCGCACCAACGAGCTGCATGGCTCGTCCAAGCTCGAGGTCGCCTGGTCCGTCGAGCCTTACGCCACCCCGGGCCTGCACCGCATCGTCTACTACGGCGACCGCAAGCTTCCCTTCACCGGCGCCCTGCGGCCATTCACCGCTACCTCGTCCGAGTTCTACGTCGTCTAGCGCACCGCTTCCTGTACATACAGTCCGCTTTCGAACATCCTCGTTGTCCCGTCTGCACTTATGCTCAACAGATTGCCCCCTTTCCACAGCCCCACGGGCATGCTGTCACGACGAGCGCCTGTGGCGGTGTATGGCTCAGCGCAGGCGGCGATGGATGTGCAGAGGCAGATAGCCAGGCGGGCAGGGGCACAGACGGGATGGATGGGGTCTATGCGTGTAATTGCGGGCTCAGGCGGGGAGACGGGTACGGGTAAAGCGGCTAGAGGGCGCCCTTGGCGGCGCTCTCGACAGCCTTGGCAGCGGCCTCGTCGAGACCGTCGAAGGAGTAGATCTTGAGGTTGGACTGCTTGATGAGCTCCTTGGCCTCCTTCTCGTGGGTGCCCTGGAGACGGACGACGAGGGGGATGGACATGTCGAGCTCCTTGGTGGCCTGGATGATGCCCTCGGCGATCTTCTTGCACGAGACGATGCCGCCAAAGATGTTGACAAAGATGCCCTTGACCTCCTTCGAGTTGAGCAGCAGCTCGAACGCCTTCTTGACCGACGCGGCCGAGGCGGTGCCGCCGACGTCGAGGAAGTTGGCCGGGTTGCCGCCGTTCAGCTTCAGCACATCCATCGTCGCCATCGCCAGGCCGGCACCGTTGACCAGACAGCCGATGTTGCCGTCCAGCTTGATAAAGTTGAGCCCGTACTGCGCCGCCTCCACCTCGTCCGGGTCCTCCTGCGTCTTGTCTCGCAGCTTGAACACGTCCGCCTGGCGGAAGTCGGCGTTCTCGTCAAAGCCGAGCTTGGCGTCCATGCACAGCACCTCGCCGTCCTTGGACTCGGCGAGCGGGTTGATCTCGACCTGCGTGGCGTCCTTCTCGTCAAAGAGCTTGTACAGCTTCTGGAACGTGTCGGCCGCCTGCTCCTCCTGCTTGACACCGGTGAAGCCGAGCTTCTTGGCAATGCCGAGCGCATCCTGCTTGCTCAAGCCGGTCTTAAAGTCGATCGGAGTGGTGATGATCGCATCCGGGTTCTCGGCAGCCACCTCCTCGATGGACATACCGCCCTGGTTCGAGGCGATCATGACGGGCAGCTGTGTAGCTCGGTCGTTGAGCACGGCGACGTAGTACTCGTGGTGCGGGGGACGCGCCTCGGCGATCATCACGGCGTTGCACAGTCGGCCGGCAGCACCGGTCTGCTTGGTGATGAGATTGTTGCCGATCATCTGGGCGGCCAGATCGCGCGCCTCCTCGGCGGTCTTGATCAGGTGGACACCGCCCTGGAGGCCCGAGTCAAAGTGGCCCTTGCCACGTCCACCGGCAAGCACCTGCGCCTTGATCACGATCTCCTTGCCGTTGAACGACTTGGCCGCCTTGTAAGCCTCCTCTGGCGTCTTGGCGGCGATGTATTTCGGAGTAGCGATGCCGTACTTGTTGAGGATGTCCATGGACAGATGCTCGTGAATCGAGAGGTATCGCTTTTGGGCGGCCGCGGGGCCTTGGACCAGGGTGCGAGCCATGGAGGCCCGCGAGCGGAGGGTGTTGAGCAACATGGCGGGGCAGGTGTCTGAAGCGCTGACGGACGGATGAGTGGTGGCGAGAATGACAGGCGGCAGGCAAGTCGGATCCAGAAAAGGCGAAAGCAGCCAAGACCATGTCGAGCCAGCCAGCGAGTGAGCTATGTAGGATTATTCTGGCTCGGCAGGCGGACGGGCCAGACAAGAGCTGGGCGCGAGCCAGGCCAACCAACCAAGCCTTTCCTATCGGCCATCGCCCGCTGCAAATTCCAAATCGGACGAAAAGCTGGCCAACGGACGGCTTATTCCGTCCCGCGCTTTCCGTTACTTGGCTTATCTCTTCTGTTAGGTTCGGCCCACACGTGATCCGATCACGCATAACCCCAATGGCAGGATATGGGAGAACGACGCTCGGAACCCGGACGGGAAGCAGATTCTGGCCGTTCCAAAAATTTCGTGGAGAGAAAGAAAGTCACCCTGAAGAATTGGAGTGGACTGCACCGCACAAGCGACAAGGTCCTTTACAGAGAGCCAACTCACATTATCAGCCAAGACCTGTAGAGATATAAGATGGCGCCATCCAAGTTCGCACCCAGCGGCGGTTCTAGATCCAAGATGACGATGCAGGCCTCGTCGTCTGCTCGCGCTGGACCCTCCACAGCGAAAGGCAAGGCGACTTCGTCAAGGGCAGCGCAGCGCACAAAGCCAGCAGCCAAGATGGACTCCAGCGATGAGGAAGGAGCAGGATCAGGCTTGGACGACGACCAGATCTCGCTCGAGAGCGAAGCGAATAACGACGACGATGATGGCCCGGAGGAGCCGGATACCGACGACGAGATCGAGGCGGCCAAAGGTGTAGGAGCCAAGAGCAAGAAGACCGCCAAGAGAAAGCGCAGGGCAACCTCTCCCAACTCGTTCGGTAATGCGCTCGAAAACTTGCTTGGAATCGTGCCTGCTGGAAATGAAGACGAAGAGGAAGCCGGTCTGGACGCAGTGGTGGCGGAAGATGCCGAGGCGGTAGAGCAAGAGCCCAAGAAAAAGCGCAAGTCGGCGATGCCGAAAATGGAGCCGCAAGTGCCTGCGATCCTGTCGCTTGCTCCGCATCTGCGCAGATCAGCCCAGTCGACGACGCTGAGCGCCCGTGCTGCCCGCATCGCCCTGGAACAGAAGAGGAGGCGCGAGGAGCGTTGCCATGTCAAAGATGTCATCGGTGGATGGGGTGCACCCGGCGTCTTGCCGCCCCTAGAAGACGAAGATGGGAACTTGGTGGAGGCAGCCGCGCCTAGTGGGGGCGATGCAGAAAAGCTGCAGGCGTTCGTCGCCCAGGGAGGTGCCCAAGGCTACGAGCGAAAGCTTCGTAAGGTGGCCCAACGAGGTGGTAAGTCTGACGATGGAGAAGTCGGTGGTGCTGTAGCTGTCTACTGACCTTGCGCTTGTCGATGTGCTACGCCTATGTCTGCCCTCTCCAGTTGTCAAGCTGTTCAATGCTATCCGGGCGGCACAAAGCACTACAGAAGACGACCTGCAAGAGGCCGAGGCGAAGCAGCAAGGGGCCAAAGGGACAACCCAGGTGCGCGCTGCCATCGGCGGCCCAAGCAGCAAGAAGGTAGGTCTGCTCGGCAAGGAAGCTAGGCTG
Organism: Tranzscheliella williamsii; assembly: GCA_023212725.1. NCBI lineage: Eukaryota > Fungi > Basidiomycota > Ustilaginomycetes > Ustilaginales > Ustilaginaceae > Tranzscheliella > Tranzscheliella williamsii. The sequence continues at coordinate 115,646 of JALBYF010000053.1, read as the reverse complement.
GCGGATCTGAGCAAGACCAACTTCCTGGACCTCATCAAGAAGGGTTCTGCCAACAAGGGCGGCGTGGCTGCCAAGTGAGCCTATACACCTATACACCTAAACCGGCATAGGCAACCGCACTCATACACAGATATGCACACTATGCATCGCCACTCAAGCCCTCTCCGAGTTTCATTGTCCAGCTGATCGGCTCAGCTCCGCCAATCATCTTTTTGGCATAACTCGATCCCTGCTTGTCACTCGCATAGAAGGTCGAATGTCCTAGTATACCTCTTTTCTCTCAAATCACCCTGGGCGTCTTGACTGGCTTGTTGCTGCACATCGATAAGAACTCGTGAGGTGGCAGGGACTCCATGTCTACCCTCTTTCTACAATACCTGTGTGCGCTGACCAGGTCGACTTCGACGCGCAGCTCCCCAATGCATGTTCACACCCAATCCCATCTCATCTATGCGATTGTCTCGTTCATGTAGAGTTACAGTAGTCACATCAGGTATGGATGACTCGTCAGCTCATTGAGGACCCGTGGCGGCAGAGAGGGGCAGTGGCGGCAGCGGACGTATAGGCGGGCCACAGCGTGATAGAAACTCGACCCTCGATCTTACATTTCGAGATGCCCATGGATATGTACGCGATAGTCGCCGCGCCGAGTCGAATTCCGTCATCCTGCACAACAGACATAGGGCCACGCATCTCAGGAGAACCCACACTCTGCTGCACTAGAGGTACACAGTACGATGCCGTGCCTCACTGCAGTTACGAACTGAATGTGAGTCGTAATTGGCCTCGCGTCCCCCAAGCGAGCTCTCAGGGCTGGCAAAAGCCAACCACAATCGGCCTATAGTCCACTGTGACTGAATCCCATCTCGGTGATTCTACCGTATCTGTTCTCAAGAATCTACTGCGCCCTCTCTCTTCATCGTGTCCCTATCTATTTCGAAGCACCACCAGAGCCTGCTTCTCACTCGTTGCTTCGTTGACCTCGTGTACGTCCATAGAGCGTTGACACTGACGCCAGGAGGTTCTGGGAAGCAACTTGCCCGCGTGGACAATGGCTTCCGGCACTTCCTTTGCCGACCTGGCTCACCAGGCGTGGGATGCTGCAGCGCAAGCTACAGGTCTCTCTTCGCTGGCCGAGAGTGCGACCCCGGGCGAGCAGCCACAGGATCAAGCGAACGGCAGCAAGTCCGGGGGTACAAACGAGGCTACTTCAGCTAAGCCAGGCCGCTCTAGCGAAGAGAGCCAGCAGTACGCTGCAGGTCCCGGCAACCACCCCAACGACCCCCGTGCTACCGTGAACCACCCGGCTGCTGGGGATTCCAGCACACGTGAAAGGGATGCAAGTCAGCGCGATCACGTTCAAGCCAATGAGGTCGGCTCACCCCAGGTTCAACAACATCACAAAGGCAGCTCGAACAGGACAGATCGCCACGATGATATGGGACAGTCGCTCATCGATAAGGCCTTGGGAGATGAAGGAGTCGCCGCACAGAGACGAGGCAGCAAGCTCGACAAACAGCTTGAGAACCAGCTTGATGGCTCCTACGCCAACATTAAAAAGAAGACCATGCCCGAAGCCGCTTCTGCCGAGCTCGGTGGGCCCATCCACTCGGAGCGAAATCAACCCGATGAGAAGCATCATTATCTTCATCACAAGCAACGCGAGCTCGCCGACGACGCCAACCAAGAACATGCCGCCCATCGAGGTCCCGCGTGGGCCTCAAGACCTGACGAAAAGCAGCGCGCCAAGATTCAGAAGATGAAAGAGCAGCAGGCAACGGGCACGTGGAAGCGCCGTTTCTCTAGCTTCAGCCCCACTACCGAGGAGCCAGGTTCCAGCACTCCCCGCAAGTCGCAGGAGGAAAAAGGCTCCAGCAAGTTCAGTGGCTTCTTCGATGCCGCAACGCCTTCCCGCCCGGGTCTCCACTTGTTTGGCGCTGGTTCAAACCGCGTCACTCGATCTCGTAGTGTGAACGATAGGTTGCAAAGCCCCAAAGGCGAAACGGCCAAGGAGCCGGAGCAGTCCAGTGTCACCAACTCTCCACCCTCGTCCAAATGGGCAGAAAACTCCAACAAGCTGCGAAATGCTTTTGAGCCTAGCACTCCTTCTGGCGAGAATGCAGCCAACTCATCAGGAGAGCAGCAGGATGACGACAATGTCGCAACGCCAGATCTGGCTCCTGATGCCCAGAAGCTGCGCGCCATCACCAAGATCATGCTCGGCGGCTCCAACAAGCCTTCCGACGCCGCTCCGGAAGGCCAATCAGCAAGCCCTGGCGCAACGCAGGGCACCACTCGATGGGCTCAACTGAAAAAAAAGGTAAGAGATTCGCAAAAGACCAAGCAGGAGCAGAAAAAGTCTGGCGCTACCGGCCTCAACCTTGCCAACGAGCTGCAAACTGGCGTACTGCCTGTCTTTCTGCTGAAAATGGCTATCGAGAGAGACGAGTCGAAGCATCGCAGAATTCCTGTCCTGTTGAACCATCTCCGTCTCCGAGTGACCGACAGCGTCAATCCGATGCACAATACCCACGCTGTTTTCCGCATCGAGCTGGAATACGGAGATGGTCTGGTCAAGTGGGTGATTTATAGAGAGCTACGAGATTTTATCAATCTGCATGCTCATTACCGTGCTGCTGCCCTTCGGGGCTACCTTGGAAGGTCTATCGGGAACACGGAAGGCGAGGTCGGTCTGCCGAGCTTCCCCAAGATGAGTCTGCCCTACTTCAATCAGCTTCAGAGGCAGGGTAAAACATCGCGTGCCGATTTCGCCAAAGCGCAGAGAGATAGTCTGGAGAACTACATCATCGAGCTCATCCGGCGCACCATGTTCCGAGCTGAGGCGAACCGGCTCTGCAAGTTCTTCGAGATCTCGGCCTTGTCAGTCTCGCTGGCCAGCAGGGGTGGTCAGCAGGGCAAGCAGGGCTATCTCCGCATCCTTTCTCGCTCTTCACGCAAGAAGGATCAAAAGAACATCCTGACTCCCGCCCGATGGGCTAAGGCTTACGAACCCAAATGGTTTATCGTTCGGGAGAGCTTCATCGCCATTGTCAACGAACCTGACACACTGCAGGTCTATGATGTTTTCCTGATGGACACCGAATTCAAGGTGGAGCGACCCAAGCGGCTCTACAAGCAAACCATGCATATCGCTCACGGTTTCACTCACAGCGACGAAAAGAAGGGCGCCGCTCACGCCGAAAATTCTGGCCAGTCGGACCCCTCTGCCGCCAAAAGCTCCTCGTACGACCAGACTGCGCTGTTGACAGATGGTCATTTTAAGGACAGTGAGCCAGAAAAGCGCAATGTCCAGGACGAGTCGCAGAGGCACGCCAGCAGTCATACCTTCTACATCCGCAACGCTGAGAGAAAGCTAAAGCTCGTCGCTAAGAACGAGCGTATGATGGAGCAGTTCATCGTCTCGATAGAAAAGATGGCCGCGCGCAACATCTTTGGTGGCAGCAACCGCTTCGACAGCTTCGCTCCGATCCGCCTCAATGCTTCGGCTCAGTGGCTTGTTGATGGCCGTGATTACTACTGGAATCTGAGCAAGGCGCTTATGATGGCCAAAGATCGCGTCTTCATTCACGATTGGTGGCTCAGTCCAGAGCTCTACCTGCGACGACCCGGACACCCTAAATGGCGACTCGACAACATCCTGAAAAAGAAGGCCGAAGAAGGCGTCAAGATCTTCGTCATCATCTACAACGAGGTCTCGAACAATTTTACGCCCACCGACTCCAACTACACCAAGCAACGTCTGATCGGTCTGCACCGGAACATCTTTGTCCAGCGATCGCCAAGTCATTTCCAGACCGGAACGTTCTACTGGGCTCATCACGAGAAGCTTTGTGTGATCGATGAAACGATCGCCTTTATGGGAGGCTTCGACCTCTGCTTCGGTCGTTACGACACGCCGGCCCATGTGCTTGTGGATGACGCCCTCTACCATAAGCGGGACGGAGAATCCGAGAAGGACCATGGTCTGTCCAGTCATCCAGATTTGTTGGGGCCGGGCCGCAACGGCCGCGAGGCGCATATCTGGCCCGGTCAGGACTATGCCAATGAACGAGTCATGGAATGGCATACGCTCAGCAAACCTGGAGAGGATCTCTTCGCCAGAGACAAGTTCCCGCGGATGCCGTGGCACGATGTCGGTCTCCAGCTCGTGGGCCAGGCAGCCCGAGACCTCTGCCGCCACTTCATCCAACGATGGAACTTCTTGCTGCGCATCAAAAATCACACCCGCCAGATGCCCTTTCTCCTCCCTCCGCCAGACTTTACTCGGGAGGAGCTGCAAAAGTACGGTATTGTAGGCACCTGTGAGGTTCAGATCTGCCGATCGGCGGGACCTTGGAGCTTGGGAACATCGAGCAAGATCGAGCATTCCATTCAGAATGCCTACCTCAAGTCCATTCAGATGAGCGACCACTTTGTCTACATCGAGAATCAGTTCTTTGTTACGTCTACGGTGGTCGAAGGCAACAAGATTGAGAACCAGATCGGGGAGGCCCTGGTGAGCCGAATTATCCGGGCGCACCGCGAAGGCACACCGTGGAGGGCGGTTATCGTGATCCCGCTCATCCCGGGATTCCCCATGCCCATCGATCATCCGGATGCCTCGTCGGTGCGCCTGATTGTCGAACTGCAGAACCGATCCATCTCGAGGGGCGAGCACTCGATCTTTGGCAAGCTGCGCCGAGAAGGCATCGACCCCGAGCAGTACATCAGCTTCTTCTCTCTACGCACCTGGGGCAAGCTGCGCGGTGGACAGCTGACGACCGAGCAGATCTACCTGCACGACAAAATCATGATCGTCGACGACCGGCTGGCCATTATCGGCTCTGCCAACATCAATGAGCGCAGTCAGCGGGGCGACCGCGATTCGGAGCTAGCGTGCGTGATCCGGGACCACGACATGATCGACAGCACCATGGCTGGTGAACCCTACAAGGTCGGCCGATTCGCCCACACGATGCGCGTCCGGCTGATGCGCGAGCACTTGGGCGTGGACGTGGACGAGCTCGAAGCAAATGAGCGCAGGAACAGCCAAGACCCGCATACAGGTCAAGGTCGCGGCAGCTCCATGGCAGGCACCTCGTTCGCCTCCGAGGAAGAGGAAGAGGCCGATACCGAAGATGAATGGGATCCGGACCAGGAACAGAGCCACGGAGGGCGGAACAGGAAGGCAGAGTCGGCGTCGTCCGGCTCCAAAATCGTCGAAGCCCAAAGTAGCCGCCAGGCGCTGAAGGACGATGCCACGAACTTGGCAGATCGCCTGGGCCATGGCACTGGCTCCGAAGTCCGGCGTCAGATCAAGGACATCATTAAAAGCAAAGAGCACGAACCGCCGAAGGACAAGGCGACGCTGACAGGGTCCAAGGAAGAGGAACCTGCCCTGAATCAGAACGACCGGTACCACGCTGCGCGCGACGAGCGCGTCGATCAGGCGGTCCGAGGCGAGCAGACCAACAAATTTGTCGACGGCAAGTATGAGACCGTGCTTGAGCCCACGCTGGAGGAAAAGGTCCTCGCTAGAGATGGATACGGCGTCAACGGAACTGCGCCTCATCGGGCTTCGAGCTCGAACGGAAAGGAGCCGCCAAGGAGGTCTGGCTCGACGCGCATTCGGAGCTCGGCGGAAAATCATCGGTTGACGGCGTCCGGCAGCCGGTCGAGCATTGGAACGGAGCGGGAGCACGAGATGCTGCGGACGCCTGGCTCGCGTGGGCGGTACATGAGCGAAGATTCGGGGCATGGCGGGGGCGAGGATCTGCGGCGGAAGATCTCGAACCGGATGTCGGGCAACCTGTGGAACCTGCCTGCCTACTCGCTCGAGATCGATCCGTTCGGGTTTAGTGATCCGCTGGATGACCAGTTCTACCACGACTATTGGCTGACGTGCGCGGTGCACAACACGCAGATCTACCGCAAGGTGTTCAAGTGCGTGCCGGACGACACGGTGACGACGTGGGCCGAGTACAAGGCGTACGGTGCCTGGGCGGACCGGCTGGCGCGCTCGGGCAAGTTTAGCTCCAAGGAGTCCACCTCGGAGCGCGATGCGCAGGCGCACAGCGCACCGGGCGCCAGCGTCGGCGGGCCCGCCGGCCAGGTCGCCCCCAGCAGCCTCGCCAACACCGCCGAGAAGAAGATCCACCAAGACGACGCACCCCCCAAGGACTCCGCCTCCACCTCCACCGCCCACGACTCCACCGCCAAGGGCCAGCCCGCTGAAGGCTTCACCCTCAAGGAACTAGACCAGATGGAGTCGCTCCTCGAAGAGTGCCGCGGCACCCTCGTCCTCCACCCCACCCGCTTCCTCGAGGCCGAGGACCAGTCGAACAACTTCCTCTTCGCCATGGACCGCATCAACCCGCTCCTGATTTACGACTGATGAGTCACATGGCACGCCGTGCGCCCCTTGTCCCTACCCCGCTTCCTTTTGTCTTAGCATACCCTGTTCGTACTTTGCAATTGCACCATCGACTCGATCATGTGACCCCTGAGCGCAAATCGCGATACGGCTGCGGAAGGAAGTGGCAGATGATGCATAGTAGTGATACAGACGAAAGCAAGTACAAGTCATGAGTGTGTGATGCCACGGTGGGGTGGGAGGGTTAGTTCGAGGGGGCGGGTTCCGCGTAGAGACGGGTGTAGAGGCGGCACATGGAGCGGTAGGCGCGGGTGTCTGTGGTGCGGTAGAGAGTTGCAGCGTCTACGTTAAGGGGGCTGTCTGGTTCTGGGGCGTCGAGGAGGGCGAGGATGGCGGTGCAGGCGGAGCTGAGGGTCCAAGCGGGGGACCACTGTGCCTGGAGGATGTCGAGGCAGATGGCGCCCGAGGTCCATGCGACGTTGGGGTGGAAGATGCGGGTGCGGAACTGGATCGTCGGCGGTTTGGTCGGGTAGGTGGTGGGGATTTGGATGCCGAGCTCGAAGAGGCCGCCCGCGTACGCGCCGCCGGCCGGCCCGCGGATCACGGCGATCCACTCCAGCAGATCCTCCCCCTCCGCATCCCACGGCCGCAGCTCCACCAGGTCCGGATTCGCCCCCGCGCTCCGCACCCCCCCGCCCACCCCCAGCTCCTTCTGCACCACCTGCCACTCCTTCATCAGCCGCTTCGCCGCCGCGCCCGACGCCATCGTGTGCCACCCCCCGCTCGCCGAGTCGCGCCCGCCTGTCGAACCGGTGCCAAAGCTAGCCGTACCAGCGTCCGGCTCACTTGATGAAACTTTCGGACTGCGTTGCGCTCGCCGCTGCGTGCACGAGGTCGTACGGCAAGTGATGGTGGATGCCGTGGAGAAGCAAGATCGGGGAGAGCGGGAGAGCGGGAGAGCCAGATACTTTGTGCTTTTCACACGGGCCGGCCATAAGTTGGCTAGCCGGCCGGAAAGGTAGATAGCCCTGTTAGATCGGTTTGAATGCCGGCCGGCTCCTGCCGGTTGCTCGGACCGACAGAGTCAATTTCTGCCGAGTGGAAAACAATGGAAGTAATTCTAGACGCATCCGGCCATGTGGCTGACTGGTCCTTTTATCCGTATAAATGGGGCCTGTGGGGAGAAAGACGCTGCCTCTCGCAACGACCGTCTCAAACCAGCAGCAATCATGTCAGGCACCTACAAGCAGGTTGTTCTCAAGTCTCGCCCGGAGAAGGAGGTGACGGACTCGACGCTTGCCGTCGAGTCGGCGCCGGTGCCGTCGCTGCCAGAGGGGGAACAGGGATACGTGTTGATCAAGGTGAAGACGGTGAGCCTGGAGCCGTCGATGAAGACGTCGATGTCGGAGCGCAAGTCCTACCGGCCGCCGGCGCCGCTGAACCAGGCGTTGTGGGCGCTCGGGTACGGAGAGGTGGTGGCGTCGTCGCACGACGGCTACCAGACGGGCGAGCTGGTGTTCGGCAACCTGAGCGCGCGCGAATACGCACTGCTCAATCTGAACGAGCCCACCTTCAAGGCGATGCCGCTGCAGAAGATCGACGCGTCCAAGGGCCTCGATCCGCGCGTCTACCTTTCGGCATTTGGCGCCGCCGGCCCCGCGGCCTACTTCGGCCTGCTGGAGATCGCCAAGCTGAAGAAGGGCGAGAATCTGCTCGTCTCTGGCGCGGCCGGCGCTACCGGCGCGTTTGTCATCCAGATGGCCAAGATCGTCGGCGCGGCCAAGATCATCGGCATTGCAGGCGGCAAGGAGAAGTGCGAGTGGGTCAAGAAGCTCGGCGCGGACGAGTGCATTGACTACCGCAGCGGCGACTTCGCGGCGCAGCTCAAGGCAGCCACCAAGGAGGAAGTGGACGTCTACTTTGACAATGTCGGCGGCGAGGTGCTGGACCAGGCGCTGCTCAACATGCGTCGCTTTGGCCGGATCGCGCTCTGCGGTCAGATCTCGGAATACAACTCCGGTAACGAGCTACGCGGCGTCCGAAACATGACGACCGTGGTGACACAGTGCCTGACGATACAGGGCTACATTGTCATGAGCCATTTCTGGGACAAGCAGGTGTTCGCCAACGGCCTCAAGCAGATCGCCGAGTGGGTCTCGCAGGGCAAAATCAAGGCCGAGTGCCACATCTACCCGAAGAAGGGCATCGAGGTAAGCTCGCCGAGTCTCAGCCAGCCATGCGCCGTTGCAAAAGAACTGACCTTGACCGTTGTATCCCGTTGATAGCATTTCCCGGCCGCGTTGCAGGACATGTTTGCAGGTCGCAACATTGGCAAGATGATGGTCGATCTGGAGTAACGCAATCTAACATGGACAGCGTCTTTCAATGGGAAGTGCTGCGGAATCAAAAGGACCTCAACAATTTCACGATTATAATTCACGTTGTAGCTGCCGTAACTCACTCTTGGCTCTCCCAAAATCAAAATTCTGTCGATGACGTTGGCCGTGTCAAAGTGCCCGAACTGTATACGCCTGCTGATTAGTGCAGCGTCGAAAGTTCGAAAGTGGAGGTGAGGCAGGGATCCGCTTGCATCGGATGATGACCGTGCGTCGGTGGGGAAGGTGATGCAGGACGCAAGGGTTCTGTCTCTGCGAATCGATCGATGATGGCAGTCAAACTCAATGACGGCCACGCTCAATTCAGCTCATGCCAGCAGGCGCGCTTTGCGTAGCGGCAGAGGCAACTGCTTCCCAGGCCCATCCCCGTTCTGCTACGACGCAGCTGTCGACGTTGACGGCGTAGTGAGGGGGGAGATTGAGGATCAGGTGACCTGACAGAAGCGAAACGCAGAACAAACGGCTTGCTGTGGAATGTCCGATGAGCGAGGCAGTTGGCCTTCATCTCGGTGAAATCACAGTCGGATCGCAGTCGCACTTGCCGCCGCAGTCACAGTCCTAAGTGCGCCGTCACAGTCACACCTCGGCCACAGTCACATCTCTGCCCGTCCAGTTTCCATTCGTAGCGAGCGAAGCAAAGAGCGAACCGTGCAGAGCCAAACTGCTGCGACATTACTAGACGTGCTCAAGCATGCGGCTTGCCTGCTTTGCTTAGCTGAGCCAAGGACGCTCCCTGAGTTCTCGTCCCCTCCTCCCCTGCTCCGCTCCCGAAGCTGACTGTGCTGCAGTCGCTGTGATTGAGACGTTCCCTTCGCTCTGGTTTGCTTCCCGACCTGCCACCATCCTTGCACGTTTGATCCCGCTCCCCTTCATTCATTGTATCCTCGCACCTCTGACAGAGTCGCCCACCATGAACTCGTTCTACTACGACGACGTCCTTGACGCTTTCAAGAAGCCCGATATCGGCATTCCCCCCATCCCACCGCATCTCGAGCATCCCATCCAGGCCACCCAGTATGGCCACACGTACCTCTGGGTCGTCTTTGGCATCATGGCCGCCTCTTCTGTCTTGTTTTTCATCGCTTCCCAGCGAGCCTCGTACCGGTACCGTCTCATGCACACCACCACCTTCTTCATCACGGCCGTGGCTGCCATCTCGTACTTTGCCATGGCCACCGGCGTTGGCAAGTCACTCGCTCACAGCGGCGGACACCACACCCACGCGCCCCGCGAGTTCTACTTTGCTCGCTGTAAGTACGAGCTTGCCCGCATGGATCGGTTTAGCATGCTGACCGCCTTTTCTTGCATCGCTTCTGTTGGCGCGCTCGTTGGCAGACCTTGACTGGGCCGTTACCACCCCGCTTTTGCTGTTCGATCTTACGCTGCTGGCCGGCTTGCCCGTGGCCGAGATCATTGTGCTCCTTTTCGCCGACGAGATCATGATTGGCACGGGCGTCGTTGCCGGTGTCCACCCGACCAAGGTGGGCAAGTGGGGTTTCTTCACCTTCTCGACGGTCGCGCTTGTCTGGATCCTCTTCCAGCTGGTCACCTCGGGCCGCTCGTCTGCCTTCCTCCGCAGCCCCAAGGTCGGCGGTCTCTACAACCAGGTCGCGCTCGCCCTTGTCGTCGTCTGGTCTCTCTACCCCGTCGCCTTTGCCCTCAGCGAAGGCACCGGCCGGCTGAGCCCCGACAAGGAGATCCTCTTCTTTGCCGTCCTCGACGTCATCGCCAAGCCCGTCTGGGGCGCCTGGCTCGTCTTCGCCACCCCGGACGAGGGACACGTCCTCGTCCCCGAGAGCCTCTGCGCCCCCGCCGGCTCGCCCGCCTCTGGCGGCTATGGCGCCATCTCCCAGGAGCCCCGCGCCGAGGACGCCTAAACATCCCCTTTTTCCCGCCCTCACAGCGCTGCGCCATCCTCAGCTGCCCACTTCATGTCGGTCCTTTAGACGTCGTGGGCCCATGGTCGAGTATCACTCGCGTAGCCTTCCGAGTTTTGTTGCGCCCCACCTGCTCCTACTTCTACACCCTCTTCTGATCAGCTATCCTGCTACTTTGTCTCGCCATTTACCAGTTCACGTTCGGTTAAGTTGGCTGTCTCATGTTTCCTGTGCAGCTGCCGAGCAGGTTATGCGTGGCAGGCGAGGCGTGGCGGGTGGCAGTGGAAAGGGGGGATAGTTGGCGGGGTGGCGTATCTACAGGAGAAAGGAAGGGGGCTGGACGGTTAGAGGTCTTTCTTGTCGTGGGCGGCGGCGAGGGAGGCGGCGATGGTGTCTGCCTTCCTGCGGGCGATGCGGCGGTGGGCGCCTTTGGTGACGAGGGGTTTGGGCTTGACGTCGGCAAAGAGGGCCCAGAAGGACTCGAGGGCGTAGGAGCCGAGGAAGTCGATGGCCATGGCGGCGAGCAGGCGCGCCTGGTAGGCGTTTTTCATGGCGACGAGCTGGAGCCACTCGTTGAGCTCGGGCATGAACTCGGTGGCACCGGCGACAGCGATGGCGCCGACCGAGACTAGCCCGTAGTAGAGGAACCGGTTCTCGCGGATCGACTCGCGCCAGGGACGGCCGATGTAGTTGACCGCAAACGTCGAGATGGTCTGGCTAAGCCCGAGCAGGTAGACGCCCGTGTTGAGCAGCGAGGGCACAAACTTGGCCTCCAGGTCAATCACCTCCTCGGGCTGCTCGTACAGCACGCTGAGCCGCTGCACGTACAGCATCGTAGCAACATGCAGCGCCGTCTGCGTGAGGATCGAGCCAAACACGTAGACGTTCAGAATGTTGGCCACCGGCCGCTCCTTGCTCAGCCGATCGATCGGCTGCCCGCGCGAAATGCAGAGGAAGCAGACCGACGCCAGCATGCCCGAGATCGTCGCCTGGTAGTCCCCAAACTTGATTCCGTCAAGGTAGAGCACCGAGAGCGAGTAGGCCTGGATCAGGCAGTTGAGCGCCAGAATTTTGTACATCTGGATCGTCGCCACCAGCGTACAACGGCCCTGGCGGATGATGGCCAGCACCGAACCCACGTTGGAGAGCTTCGAGGTGAACGGAGCCGCGACCGATGCATCGCCGAGCCGAATCTGCGGCGGGCCGTCGTCCAGCTCGGCGTCGGCCATCGAGGCGGTGATCGAGGCCAGGTCAAACTTGGCCTTCTTGTCGGTCGCCTGCGCCGTGCGCATCCCGGCGAGCGCCTCCTCGCGCGCGCGCTCCAGTTCCGGGTACTTCTCCTTGAGCACCGGCGGCACCGGCGGCGGCGCCCCGCCAAAGCGCGAGCTGAGCGAGAGCTGCGACTCGTACACCTTCTTCATCCGCTCGTTCCGCTGGTGCTCGGCGATCCGCTTCAGATCGTCCGGCGTCCCGTCCAGCAGCGCAACGCCGATGTTCGCCGCCTTGAGCGCACCCACGTCGTTCGTCCCGTCGCCCACCATCAGCGTAATGTAGCCGAGCGCCTTGAGCGAGTTCAGGATAAACTCCTTCTGCGAAGGCGAGACGCGTGCATACACCCAGGTGTTCTGTACAAGCTGGTCCCACGCCTTGGCGTTCTGCTGGTACTGCTTCATCGCTACGCCCGTGACGCAAATGTCGTACTTGTCAAACAGCGTCGTGTCCAGCGGCTCCGACGGCTTCACGGGAAGGACGAACGTCTCGTCGACAGATCGCCAAACCAGCTCTTGCTCGGACGTAGCGCCCTCCTTGACATCGAGAATCAGCGTGTCGCGATCCACGATCTCGACCTGCGTCGCCACGTGGACCGCCGTCAGCGGGTTGTCGCCGGTGATCATGATGCATCGGTGCGACGAGTCGTTGAGTTCCTTGATCGAAGCGACCGCATCCGGCTTGAGCGGGCAGTGGAAGACGAGGAAGCCGGCGAACTTGAGCTTGCTCTCCACCTGGTCGCGCTGCATGTTGTTGATGGTGTTCATGTCGGCGTTGTCGGCGAACTTGTAACCGAGCGCGAGAACACGAGAGCCACGTCGGGTGAAGCCCTTGTAAGTATCGTCGTAGTGGGCGGGCACGTCGGCATACATTGTCTTCAGCGTCTCGGGTGCTCCCTTGACGGCGCAGAGGAGACGGCGGTGGCCGCTCGAGTCGGTGACATGGTTGATAGTCGACATGCGCTTGAGCGCCGAAGAGAACTGGAAGCGCCTCCGCACTTGCACGCCGAAGCGGTGCGGCCCCGCCTTGGGATCGGTTGGCGTCAGCATGTCGCCCTTGTTGAGCTTCCAGTCGAGCGCTTCCAGCGTCGTCTTTTCCATCGGGTCACCAACCAGACCGTCTTCCAGCAGGACCAGAGCGTGGGCTGAAGCCAGGGTCAGGGTGGTCTCGGCCGAGGCCTGCTTCAGCGGGATCAGCGGAGAGTCACCGCCCGGAGTACAATGGACGACGCCTTGAACCTCGAGATCTTCGCCGGTGATCGTACCCGTCTTGTCGAAACAGCAGACATCGACGCGCCCGGCATAGGGAATACGGAAGGGCTCGGTACAGAAGATGGCGTGCTTGGCCAGTGCCATCAAGGAAGCGTTGACAGCCATGGAGAGCTCCATCGGCAGCTCGGGAGGCACCACCGAGGTGATGATCAGAACGCAGTCGAGAAGCAGCTTGCCCTTGGGTCGTTCCATCTCGGTTCCGCGCACCCAGACGTAGTAGCTGGCAACAATGGCGAAGAAGAGAAGGAAACCGATAAAGACAAAGCTCTCGAGGTTGTTGGCTGTAATGCGCGATTCGTTCTGGAAAACCATAAGCCGGATCAGCTGACCCTGGGAAGTGCCGAATCCTGTACGAAGAACGATACCCAGCGCACCATTGTCAGGTGCACTTAATTTGGCGTACTTGCTGTCAGCCTCGGGCTTGGAGGTTTGAAGGACTTTGGTGCCTCCGAAGACGACGTTGTTTCGATCGGTGCCGTTGATGTCGAGAACGTCGGAGCCGTCTCTCAGCTCGATGCTCTCCTTGAGCAAGGGAGTGCTCTCGCCGGAGAGCATGGCCTCGTTCATGATGGTCGAACCGGCAACAAGTAAGAGATCACACGGGGTGGCCGAGTCCTCCTTGGATCGATCAATGGAGACCAGGTCGCCCGGCAGGAGATCGGAGGTCTGCAGCTCGACCCACTTGTTGGAGCGGTAGACCCAGATGCTGTACGGTTTGATCGACATGGTTCTGAATTCGCTCAGGGTCCGCAGTCGCTGGAAGGCGACGGTGCACTCAAAGACGACGAGCATAAACAGAGTGAAGAGAGAATAGTACCACTTGTCATCGAGCAGCCAAAGCCCGACGCAAAAGACCTGAAAGACGAAGAAGGGCGCGACGGCATGTTCGATGAAGAGATCAACGAACTTGGGCTGCGGAATATCCAGCTCGTTCTTGCCAAAAGTGCCAAGGGCAAGCTCCGCATCCTTGTCACTGGTAAAACCGCGGCTGGACTGAAATTTGGAGAGCGGGGGATTGGCGTCCGCTGGATAGGGTAGACGGCGAAAGGTGGGTTCCTGGATGGAGGGGGAGACGAAGATGTCGGTGGGAGCGGCGGCGGGATCGGGGGTGGCAAGAATGTACTTGTCCGCCTGGTAGGTGAACGAGACTTCCACAGGCAGATTGATGCGTTCGACGCGATTTAGTGGGACGATGGCACCCTCGGCCTTGTGAAGCGAAGGATGGACGCGTACCAGCTCTGCGTCGGCAAAGCTCTTGGCGCGTACACAGGTGGTAAAGGCCCTAGCAGCAATGCTCCACTTGGTGACGAGAAAACTCAAGGCGTGGCTGGAAACAAGGGCAACGGTATAGACAAAGGTCCATTCTTCGGACTTGACCCAGTCGTCGTAGCGAAAGTAGTAGGCGTAAGCCCAGATGGGATAGAGCGAGAGGAAGGGGAGCACATAGAGGTGGAGATGGAAGGGAATCCTCTTGTGCAAGGTGATGGATCCAATTTCGGGGGACTGGACTGCAACCCTCATGTTGGCGACGGTGACGATGCTTGTTCGCTGTCGCCTATGTCAAAGGAGACTAGACGATCAGACGATAGAACGAGCAGCAAATGTGGGCAGGGGTCGTGGGAAGGAAAGCAGAAGATGCGAAGCCGCTATCTCTTTGCGCGGAGAAGATCTTCCGAGTTCCATGCCTGGGCTGGGCTGGCTGGGCTGGCTTGGCTTGGCTCCACGTCGACCCAATGCGCGGCCTTTCTAAAGACAGAGCGGTTACCCACATTGTCATTTTCGACAGTTCGACTGTAAGATCCGTCATCATCACGTGTTGTTTCGGCCCAACCGCACGGAAAGAATGGCTCAGCGCGAAACGCGCGCGTCAGACGTCGACAAAAGAGCAACACTTGACTCCTACCTCCTTTACGACCCGGACCGTCTTGACCACGTTGGAGGCACAATACAGGCACGATGATCGAAAATCCACATGTGAGTTGAGCGTGTGGTTGGCACAGGCAGGCGGTCAGCCGGCTTACGCTTCTGATGATCGTGCGGAACCTTGCCGCATTTCCTTCGGTGCACAGGAAGAGGGGCAGTCGCAGCTGCTGGAACGAATCACCAAAAACGTCAGTCGTCTGAACGAAGCGCTGCTCGAGCTGGACCGATCGGTTGTAGAGATCAACAATTACAACCAGTCCATCACCATCACCGCCGAGTTATGGGAAGCGGTAGGTAGACGGCGACCCAGCTGCCGTAGTGACGCGCTAGACGCCATCAAGTCTGGTTACTGATCTGCAATCACCCTTGTCCTGTTTTATCACCGCCGCGCCTTTGCAGTACCGGAGGAATGCAGCCTTCAACCTGTCTAACATGGACGCCATTGACGAAGAACACCGCCACAGTCCGGACGTGTCCAAGACCCAGCCCGAATGACGGCCTATATACCTCGGCGGCCGCCCCTGGTGCCGTCCCTTTGCGTATCCTCGCCCAGCTTGGCTGCTTTTCCGTGTGATGCCTTCCTGAATCTGTATTTGTATGCTTCCAACCCCTGCTCTAGCAAATGAGGCTGTCTTTGGCTGGCGTAGGCATGGGCACGGATCTAGCATTCGTGAGCGAGCTGATTATTGTTGTTGAATCCCCGAGATCTCACTTCGCCGCCCCGATCCAGATAGATAGCGGAGTATTGTTAGACTTTCGAGGTGCCATCCGCGTTCCGCATACTCGGCCGTGCTCGAGCAGGCCGACGGTCATTGGCTGAAGCGCCGCATGCACAATGATAACGAAGGATGTCGTCTGTTGAGTGCGATAAGCCGCGTTGCTCAGCACTCCCACTTGTCGCTCATGATGCATTCACTTGCGCTGACTCGGATTTTTGGCAGACCTACATGCCTGTGAGACCCCAAGACGGCGGCCGCGGTGGGAGAAGCGCAGAGCAGCAGCAAGGCCAGTGCGGCGGTTAGAGGCGGCGTTCTCCCCGCGTGGATCTGTCGAGATTAGGAAGCGCACATGTTAATGGGCAGAAGATGAGCAGGCGCAACCGGCACGGTCTCGTTTCAGCGAATGGGAACGTCCTGATGCAGCCAGATAAGATGGTTTCTCCGGTCACCGATTGTCTACCGAGTCCGTGCCTTGAAGGCGATTCACCCCACGCCTTGCGCGCTTGTCAGGCTGGGTGGTGCGCCAGCTGGTCCTAATTCCGATGGGGGCCCCAACAGAACAGCGAAGCGCTACATCGTTACATCGACTTGACCGGTTGTGCGTATCAGCTCGACACAAAGACTGTCTCAACTTCTTCCTGCTGCAGTTTCAGTGCGGGCCCGATGCTTTGCCTGCCTACGGCGAATTGCTTGAGTTCGGCCGCGGAACGCTATCTAACAGAGTGGCGTGGGCCTCGCTTGCCCTCCGCTTGACGTTCCCGTTCGAAAACTCGCTAGACCGCCCGCCTTAAACCGCTCGACGGTGACTTGCCCATTCGCCATCGTGCATGAACGGTGCAGCGTCGCCACAGGCCCCCTCCTGCATCTGCCTTATCAAGGGCAGTCGCCATTGGCGAAGTTTATAAGCCCTCCGGGTGGGCCGCAGATGGAGGTCATGTCTCTTTGCCTCCATTCCCACCATCTTCTGCCATCGTCGACAGCACATCCTCTGCTTTCGGACGCCCTGGTGCATCATGGCCTACAACGACACATCTTCCATCGAAGAGGAAAAGCGTCTCCCCAACGAGACCGATTCCTCCAAAGCCTCCCAGTACCTCGGCGCTGTCACTTCCGAGCCATTTGCCGAGGCCCCCGCCGACGAGAATGCCAAGGCGCAGGCGTTGGCCGCCGAAGCCAGCTCTGTCACGCCGCAAGAGCTTAAGCAAGTGCTGCGCAAGCTCGACTGCATCCTGATGCCGCTCATGTGTATAGCTGTTTTGCTCCAGTTTCTCGACAAGACCTCGCTCAACTACGCTTCCCTGCTCGGCCTCAAGAAGGACGCCAATCTCAAGGGTCAGGAGTATTCCTGGCTGGGCTCGTTTTTCTACGTGGGCTACCTCATCGCCACTCCTATCCACGGCTACTTTCTCCAGAAGGTTCACCTGACCCGTTATATCAGCGTCTGCATTATCCTCTGGGCCATCTCGCTCGGCGGCCATGCTGCCTGCAAGAACTTTTCGCAGCTCGTCGCCGTCCGCTTTCTGCTCGGTTTCTTTGAGAGCTCGCTCACGCCGGCATTTATCCTCCTCACCGGCCGCTTCTACACCCAGCAGGAGCAGGTCACGCGCACCTCGATCTGGTTTGCCAACAACGGCTGGGCGCAGATCTTGGGCGGCGGCATCTCGTACGCCCTCCAGGTCCAGAAACCCAGCCACCTCAAGGTGTGGCAGCAAATGTATCTGATCCTTGCCGGTATTGCGCTCCTCTTTGGTGTGATCGTGGCCGTTTTCATGCCCGAGTCGCCAGCGACGATCCGCTACCTCAGCCCGCGCCAGCGCCAGGTCGCTGTCTTCCGCATCAAGCAGAACAAGTCGGGCATCCACGACAAGAAGTGGAAGTGGCCGCAGCTGTTCGAGGCGATCAAGGATGTACGTCTCTATCTCTTTTTCGTCGGAGTCTGCACGGCCAACATTGCCAATGGCGGGGTGAGCAACTTTGGCAGCGAGATTATTTCGCAGTTTGGGTACGACAGCAAGACGACGGCGCTGCTAGGTATGGCGCCGGGGCTGATGGAAGTGGTGGCGGTGTATTTTTCTGCCTACCTCTCGTACGCGACGCATACGCGCGTGATTCCGGGCGTGCTGATGTACATGGTGGCGGTAGCGGGGGCGACCATGATGATTGCGATTCCGGCGCCGCACAAGGCGTGGCGCTTTACCGCGTATACGATCACCTACGCCTACCCGTGCGCCAGCCCGTTCCTCTACGCCTGGCTCAGCTCGTCGGTCTCGGGCACCACGAAGCGCATCGTCTTCAACGTCTTCCTCCAGGTCGGCTACTCGGTCGGCAACCTCATCGGCCCGCAGACCTACCGCGCCGGCGACGCCCCCGAGTATGTCCCCGCCAAAATCACCCTGATCGCCATGTTCGCCGCCGCCGCCATCTGCCTCACTTCGATCGGCTCCGTACACTACCTCTGGAACCGCCGCAACGCGCCCGACCCCCACCCTGCGTCCGACGACGACGCCGAGGACCTCACCGACCTTACCGACAAGCAGCGCACCCGCTTCCGATACCCCTACTAGCGCTGCCCCTCCCAGCGCCCACTGCACCGGCATTCCCCACTGTATCATTACTCCTCCGCTATGTCATTGTCATCGCTCCGGTTCGAACCGTCGGCTCTTGGTCTGTGGAAGGGGATATCTTTTAAAGGTGGAGCGAGATCTCGAGAGCGGCGTGCCAGGCGCCGGGGTCGATGCGAATGCGGTCGGCAGCGGGAGTTGGGTGGGCACGGCACGCGGCCGTCGGCCAAAGCCGCACACGGGGCAGGTCGAGCCGCACGCGGTCCGTATCAAAGCGGTGGCCCCGCGCACCCCGTCTTGCCAGCCGTCGTCGATGAGAAGCGACGTGACCGTACCGAGCGCGGACCTGCCGCCACAGAAAGCGGCTTCACAATTGTGGTGTCAGCGGACGGAGCGAGCAGCGCTACCGTTTGCGATGACCGGCTGGGCGACGGGGACGCGTGCGGAGCGATCGAGCTGCAAGGCCAGAAGGGAAGTGCTGTACTCTTGCTTACGCTCGCATGGGCGACGGCAAGACGTACATAGTCGCCGACGGGAAAGTAGGCAGCGAAGGCAAACCCGCATGTGACTGCGCTACCGGCCAACAGACGGCAGCTTGAGCCAAGCGCAGGCACAAAGGTCGCTGCTGAACGCAATCATCGGCGAAAGGGCGAGATCAAGCGGAGGGGCCGGGAATACCACAATACCAAAAGACGAACTATCTTTAGGCGGAGAGCAGGTACCGCCCTTGTCCAGTGATGCGCCGCTGCAAGCCCGTTCGCGAGCTCGACGCTGTGCCTGCGTTTGCCAAGACAGGATCCGTGCGGACTTGTCATCCACGCACAGCGCCTGAGCAATGTCATACCCTCGACTTTGCGGACCCAGGCCGAGAGGCATGGTTGTCCGCCTACGTCGGCGTACGCTGCAGGCCATACAGATAGACGAACCATGGCTGCAAGTTGCGAAGGAAGCGGTTACAAGTGCGTTGGAAATCAGCTCTAGAGGTAGGAAATACAAGTTACGCCGGTGTCAGAAGGACTATTTCCGGCCGAACCCGAAGGTTTTGCTCAGCGTCCTGCTGGACAGGCTCGGCTTGCGCGAGGGAACGCTTGCTTCGTCTGCGGGCGTGACGGAGCCCGTCGACGGCGTCGCTATCGAAGGTGAGCCCGACGTTGGCTGGACCGAATAGCGTTTCGACGCGCCCGAGGACCCGGACGAGGAGAAGAGATTGGTCAGCAACCCCTCCTTCTTCTCCGCCTTTTCGGCAGCCCAGGTTGAGGGGGGTGCGTAGTGCGATGAAGCGCGGCGAGCATTTTTGGCCTGTCCTTTCGGGTCCTTTTTGGACATTAACCTCTCTAGCGATGCGAAGCCATTGCTGGAAGCCCCATTCCGCTGCTGATCGACAGCCGCTGGCGTAGATTCGGCGCTGGGCGACAGTGCTTCGGTCAACACCGGCGCCGCTGCAGGCGAGGAGTTTGAAGCTGTCTCCGAAATGCTCTGGTCCATAGGTTCACTGACCATCCCGCTGCTGGAAGTGTATGCGGCGCCAGGTCCGGGCTGTCCAAACGGATTCCGCAACGGCACCTCCGTCGGTACATTGGCAGAGGATATCCCTTCCGAGGCCGCCCGCATACGTCGGTGGATCGATCCGCGCAACAGGCCCGCGTCTCGCATTTCGTGACCGACTGCCGCATCCGCTTGCCTTGGTACCAAGCGCTTGACCCTGGCCTCACTCGGCGACTCGGTCGCGGAACGCTGCGACCCATCGTTTTGCGTAGAAACCGAGAGCAGCAACGGTGATAAAGTAGCCGCTGGCGAATCGGGCATGCCTTCTGAGAGCTGCTCTTCGCTCGCAGTGGGAGCTACCATGCTGGGTGCGCCTCGCCAGTCGGTCTCAGGGGCACGGGGAGCAATGCTGGAGTTGGAAGCATCGGTTTGGCTTGCGCCGTCGGAATCAACTCTGGCTGTGCCGGACACGTCGCTCAAAGTGGCAGAGGCAGACAGCCCTGACCCGGTCGTGGCCAACAGATCAGCGGAAGAGGTAGTTTTAGGCCTGCGCATGGACTGGCTACCGGCCCGCTTCTCTCGATTGCGGAAAGAGCCGAACCAGCCACCGCCACCGGAAGCAGCATCGCCTTGCCCAGCCGCCGCAAGCGACTGGCTACCCTCCGTCACCGAACCTAGCCTCGGGCGGTTCGCGGTGAGACCAGCACCGGCGCGGTCGGGCGATGGACCGTTTCGCGCTGTTGGCAGATCTGGCAGATTCAAGCCGCGCCCGCGATCTGCTTCTTTGGCAGCTGAACTGGTAGCTGCGGGAGAGAAGACCGGCTTCTCCAACCCGAGCTCATCGAAATTCAGGTCAACAGCTTGATAGAAGAGCACATATGCGCTGCCAAGGCCAGGTCGGTCGCCGTAGTATTTGGCAATCTCTGCTTCGTCGATGTAAGTGACGACGTCGTCGTCGAATTGGACCCATCTGGTACCGACCTTGATCACGGCGATATAGTGGCCGTGATGCGGACCCGCACCGATATGGACGACAATGGCAAAGAGCTCGTACAAACGGTCGGGATCCTCTGCATCGTCTGACGTGTTGAAAAGACGAAGCTCGAGAGGGAAGGCGACGCGGTAGGCGAGTTTGACGTAGCGTTGGACGCTTTCCTCGTACTTGAAGCGCTTCATATGCAGTGCCAATACATTCGGAAGCTTTTTGATCTTCATTCGCTTTTCAGCCTCTTGTAGGCCGGAGCACGAGTCGCAGAAAAACTTGTTCCGCGAGCGTAGCATCTCGGAAGCCGAGAATTGCCGTAGACACGAGGTGACCGAAGAGTTCTGTTCGATATCAATGGAGAGGTCAAGGAAGCTCTCATCCCTAGAAGTGACCGTCTCGCAGGTCAGACATCGTGTTTCGTTGGTCAGCACTCCTTCGAAGAGACGATGGACACAAGTGCTACCGTTCGGGCTGACATCCATGACGCTGGCCTTCTTTCTGGCATTCAAAACGTCTATGTCCCTGGCCTTCAGATACGGGTTGCGACTCTGCAGCTTAATCTTTTGTCTGGCTCGATCAGCATGGATGAGGTCCTCTCCGGCTTTGTTGAGCACAAAGTTGAGCATCTCATGTGCATCCTGATGCATAGTGCTATCAAAGAGCACATTCTCCCGCTTCAAGGTGCCGATGAATCCTTTCACGGCAGTCGAATCGACAGCAGCGGAAGAGGAAGACTGAGTCCCAACGGAGCTAGTGGATATGGACAAGGATGGCGTCCCGGTGCTTGCCACTGAGCTAGGAGTGACCGGGATCGCCGTGGCCACACTGCCGCTGGGAGTATTGGTCGAGGTCGGATTGGCGTGACTGCCTGCGCCTCCGCGCCCAGTCGCTGCGCCGGCGGTGGACGGCCTTCCCAAGATGGATGATTTCCTGTGAACGGCACTTTGCTCGCCGCTACCAGGCATGGCCACGACAGGCGTAAGAGAGCTAGACAAGGGCAAAGAGCCGGGCGCGGTGGATTGCGTGGGTGAGGAGAGCGAATTCTGGTGCCCTGATTGCTGTATCACATCAAAGAGATCGCGCAGCGAAGCAAAGAGTGTATCGGACGAGGGGATACCGTCTGGCCCTTGTGAGACTGCTTCCGATGTTGGCTCTGTAGGCTGGTCAGGTATCGTCGGCATGCCGTTGCCGGATCTATCGAGCTCGATGCGTTCCGCCTCCAGCTCTTTGTAGCTGAGTACCGAGTCGCGGAATGGACGGCAAAAGTAGAGTGACTGGAGCATGGAGTTGACGTAGCAGGTATTGCCGAAGTTCTCCATGCCCAAGAGGAAGGCGCCACCCTCAGCAAGGTTGATGGGAATGTCTGAGGGCTTCCTAGGCTGCAAGGCGGTTTGTGGTCCCGATGGAGACGGCGGAATGAAGCTGGTGCTGTGGTATGAGGTAGAGGCCGGTACCATGCCACTGAACAGCGGCACGGTTTGGGCTGGAGGCTGGATCATAGTATACGGATTCGAGTTGACGATGGGGCGCGAGGTGGATGGCGACATGGCAGCTGCACCGACAGACGTAGGCACGCCCAAGGCGGTAGAAGCTGCCGACGAAACGACGCCATTGGTTGTGGCGGTAGCATCCGCAGCTGCATTGGGACTGGCGCTCGACGTGAGGATTTGAGCAGATGATGACGAGGATGGGTTGACGCCAAGCAGACCTTTCCAGCTGAACGACATGCTTGCTGTCGAAGCCTCAATGGCGCAGCAGGACGTAGCTGGGCAAAGACGTACGAGAGAAAGAGAGACTGAGCCTCTCCAACGCCCGAAAGCGTCGATTCAAAGCAGGGGAAGGGCAAGGTAAAGCTGGCAAAGATGCTAAGTTGACGCTCAGAAATGCATGGTTCAGTTGGTGCCGATCGGCCGTGCCGTGCTGAGATCAGATGGTGGCGGAAGATCCGAAGCGTACGTGTGACTACGCAAAGAAGGTGGACGTTCAGAGAGCGAGCGTGCGTACACTCAACGATGCTCGGTCCGGATGCGCGTAGGCGATCGGTGGCGGGCCGCTACTGGAAAAGCGCTGAGTAGCGGGACTAGGGCGGCGGTAGGAAACAAGCACCAAAAGCGATGCACACGTGAGGTGGCGGTGAGGTGGCGGTGAGGTGGGCCGCAGAGAGCACGGACAGCGCAGACAGTAGGAGCGAGCACGGGCGAGCTAGACGGATGGTATGGAACCAGCAGAGGCGGGAGGGACTCGGCCGGCCGGTTGATTGATTATTCGGCCAAGCTCGGTCGGTACCTTAGCTGTAGCAGTCAGGGCGAGGCGGAGGGAAGAGGAGAGCTGCCGAAATACGAACTACCACTCGCCATAAAGCCAAATTGCGCTTCCAATCCGTCTAATTTGCAATCAGCTGCCATGCACGCGGACGCGCTCATTGCAGCAGCGCTCCGCATGGCAAAGGACGGGCCGGGGCGAGCAAAAAGAGCCCACTGGCCCAGCCCATCGAAAGAGATGCCGTTCAGCATCACTTATCTACCCAGACTCGACGGCCACGCAGCAAAGACCACACGGTTCAGCTGACCCCCACGCTGCCCAGACGACAACCGCAGCCGACCTCGACAAGGCTATGCGAGAGACGTGGTTGGAAGCGGAACTGACACGTTTGCTCAGAAGAAGAGTAAGCGAGAGGAGCGATGACGGAGATGACGGCGCCAAATCAGCCATAACACAAGGCTGACTGCCAAGCCATGGGCTGCGCGTCTTTTTCAATCCAACTCGAATTCGGTCATAGCCGCGGAGAAGATCCATCCACGTCTCACAGCCATCGTTGCCTTTCCTTCCTAGATAACACACACTCAAGGTGGCGATCCGCTTCTCATAACACGCTATGACGGGTCAATGAGTATTGCGCGAGGTAGGGAGCGGCGTCCAGCGGGCAAGGCAATCCCAGCGGCTGTTCCCTTTGCCTATGCCAAAGGCACTTTGATGAAGCGAGCAGCACCGTTGTCTCTCTTGCTTTTCATGTCGGCTAGGGCTGGAACAGGGCACAAAGGAGACACATTCGATGGACTAGGGAACGATGCGGCGGCAAGGGGCTCTTCAATTGTGGGGAGAGTTTGTTGGGAAAGAGCCGGGCTCGCAGTTCATATGGTCATCGGGGTCATGCAAGCCATATCGGAGATGGGTGATGCGAAACCGGCGAGGAAGCACTACTAGATCAAAATGAAGTCGCGACCGGAGATCTCTGGTAAAACAAGCGCAGCTGAGCCCTTCGACCAGTATAACGCTGCTCAGGCGCAGACCCACACATCCGCACTGAAAGCAGTGAATCGGGGCCAGTAGGCTTTGTCTTCGGACAAGGCCAAGGAACAAGCAGTACTTGCATCATCTTTGACTCATGTAACATCTTCAGTTTGGCGGTCGCTGGCGTTGCGACGTGTTTCAAACAAGGTCGGCGGTCGAAGATCCCAGTTAAGAACAACCTAACACGAGGCCACGGGGTGCCTCTCGTCCGAGACCGGCTAATGACTTTGAGTCTTACCACACATGCAGAGAGAATAGTAGTAGACCGCACGCATGGACTAGGCAGAATAGGGCAGTCACTGAGTGCTGAGCTTAGGTTCGATCCTCGGCATTTAGACTTTATTTATCCTCGCGCTCCTTTTTTCTCCTTAGCCGTCGCCAAATCACGAATCACATCACAAATTCCACTGGACTTGCTCACGCTCGGTTTGGCACTTCTTAGGCTCCGCTTGCCCGACCACCACGACATCCACCGCCATCGACCAAACCTCACGGATGGACATCAAGATGGAGGACGAATCGTCTGGAGACAGACCACGAATTCGCAATTCGCAAGCTTGCCTAGAGTATGTCGACAGCGCAGTGCCTGCGCCAGCAAAGCGACCGGCTATACCCTCGCTTTGCGGCAATGCATACCAATCCGCACAGCCCCGCAGCATGCTGACCTTCTGTTTGTCCGCTTTCTTCCCCTCCTTGTCGCTGGTTCGGCCCGGTACTAGATGTCGACGCGCAAAGATCAAATGCAATGGCAAAAGGAAAGATGCGCAGAACTGTACCAGGTGCGAAGCCAAGGGTCTTCCATGCTCGTGGACCGCATCGCGTCGGGGCAAAAAGCCTGGTACCAAAAAGTAAGTTTCTTCTGTCGTCCAGCCAGCCGAAAGCATGGCGACTGACCTCCCTTCCTCGCTGTGTCTGAACGTGTACTCTTCCTTGGCAGTCTGGCTACAAGGGCTAGAGAACAAACAGAGGCGCTGCATCGTCAACTGGAAAAGCAGCTTGGCGAAAACAACGCCGACGTCGAGTACTATAGCCCTGCAGAGAGCTTTGATTCGGAGCCCAGAGCAGCGGCAAACAGTTCTGGACCCAACGGTGTCGACTTTGAGTCGATGCTACCCCCGTCGCTAGTCGGCTCCCATCCGAATCGGCCCATTTGGGCACATCGCCCTGGCTCCGAGGCTAGCAACCAGCAGTCGCCCCAGAGCGCCGTCACTGCTTCGTCTTGCACCTCGACTTTGGTATCATCGGCGCCGACGACTGCCTCCTCGAACGGACCGTACAACCACAACAGCAACAGCAATAGCAACAGCAACAGCAGCAGCCGTCGCACCTCCAAGTACCATGACGGCCTCCTTATCCGCGAATCGCATATGCCGCCATCCTCCACCAATCCGCTTCTGTGCCTTTCAGAAGCTGCGCTCGGCAAGAGATGCACTGAATCCGACAGCGAAGAGGATGAGCTGGCGCCCGACCTGGCAGAAGACATGGCCGGCAGTCCGGCATACAAAAACCTCGGCAAGCGCGGCGCGCTCAATGCACACATCGAAGAAGAGCCTCACGACGATGATGATGCACAGGACAAGTCAGCGCGGGATATCTCGGCCATGCTGGAGAGCCACGGCTGGACACGTAGCTGCTTAGGTCATGCCGCGTGTGAGAGGGCCTCCTACTTCTCTGGAGCCTCTGCCTCTGCCAACTGGGATGTCGGAAGATGCGACCCGATCGACCGTGGCATTGTAACAATGGACGACGCCCACCGGCTCTTTCAACTGTTTATGGATACCATTCAAGAACAGTTCTGCGTGCTGGATCCGATCATCCATAACGTCGCCACCATCAAGGAATCATCCAACTTTCTTTTCTCTGTCGTCCTAGCTATCGCCACCTCGGTGGACCGGAGCCCCCGCGCGATCCAGCAATTTGAGCATCTGCGAGCGTTGGTGGACTCGCTGATCGTCGAGGTGCTCAGTCGCAACGTCAAGAGCGTCGAGGTGGTCAAGGGCCTATTAATTTGGCCAATGTGGGCTCACCTGACACCTCTAATGGCGGAAGACCGCGCCTGGCTGCTAATTGGTACGGCGGCGAGGATGGCTAAGGAGCTCGATCTTTCTATGCGAGACGATCCGCCTCAGAAAGATGAAATTGTTCGACGGCACGCGCGAGATCGATCTCGGACCTGGGCCTTGGCTGCCATCATGGAACGCAGCTTTAGCTCGTTCTCGGGACAGCGACCCAACACGACGCTGGACGTGGAATGGGACAAGCTCAACGACTGGTTGAAATCACCGGTGTTTGTGGACGGCGACATCCAGATCGTCGCATTTCTGCACATCCGGAGGATCGAGGAGATCATGCGCGCGCGCATCTTTAGCCAAAACTACTACGAGGTAGGATCGATCGAAAGCATCCGGGTCTCGGCCAACGTGCTATTTGAAGCGTGGTTCGAGGCCTGGTGCGAACATCCGGCGCTAGACAAGCATTCGTTGACCTCGACGATCATGAGAATCATCGGTCTTCACGTCCAGGTGCTGATCAATACCCACGCCATTCGCGAGTCGGATCGAAGGCGAAAGATCTGCGAAGCGTCCAACATGCGCCTTCTTCGGATCTGCTCTACGTCGGTCAAGGCGGCGCGAGAGCACTGTGTAGAATTGCTGACGAGCGCTTGCCAGCTGGCGATCGACCAGCTGTCAGGGCGTGCACACTCGCTCAGCAGAATCGTAGCGGCTATGCTGGGATGGTCAGGCGTACATCTGTTGAAGAACGGCCCGATTGAAACGCGCGGGCTAGTGGTGCGCTTGGGTCTGATGCTGGCGGGCGATCCAAGAGACGGCACACACTCGCGATCCTTTGCGCGGTTCTACGGCCGGTTCATCCTTTCGCTCAGCGCCGAGCTGGTGGAGAGGGATCGAGCGGAAAAGTCACGGCGAAAAAGGCAGCGGTTGCGCGGATCTTCGCATGTCTCGATCGCCTCGCCCGCCACGGCGGCTGCCAGCCCGCGATCTGAGCTGGCCGAGATGCAACGGACGTCGACGGCGGGAAGCGTGCCTGGCGCCGAAGGAAAGCACGATGGCTTGTCGATCAACGTGTCGGCGCCGGATGCCCACATGAGCGACATGGCTCTGGCCTTTGAATCGGCTGCGCACGATGGGCTCCTGACGCCCGGTCTACCTGGCCGACCCAAAGACGGCGGGCCACTTTCGCCGAGCACGATGCCGACCTCATCGATCGCGCCGACGTCCTACGCTCCGTCGGCCTACGCGCCCATCTCGAGCCTCTTGCCTGGTATGGCCGCTTCGCCCTCGTCCTCCGCCGGCTACAGAAACGGAGCAGGATCGACAACGGCAGCCACGTCGGCCAGTATCGGCGCCACCGCTTTGGACCCGATCACCACCAACTGGCTCGGCACCGACGATCTGCTGGACCAGTACATGCAGAGCATCCTGCCCATCTTCAACGAGTTTGAGCACGGCAACCACGCCAATATGACCGCTGGCATGGGCAGCGGTGCCGGCGTTGGTGTCGCTGTCCCGGAGATCGGACGTTAGATCGCCAGTCTACCTCCGTGTCTGGCGCGCTTATCCCCTCTCGTCCCCGCGCTAACTCCTCGCCCCACCTTACTGTGCCATGTCGAGGCCCGCCCGCCTGCCCGATTCCCTTTCGCTCTGAAGCTTGTCACCATGAACATTGCGCGCCTTTTTTTGTATCAACATATCAATACTCTCGGCTCGAGGCTAGCGCTTTCCGCTGCCGTGGGCAGTATCCGTCTCGGAGAATCCGGGCGCGTGCGTTCTTATGCTATCGCACGGCTAGCTTACGTGCATATGTGCCTTACGTACGTGGATGAGCGGAGGAGAACGTGCGCATCGGCATCGGCCTACGCGTCGCAAGTCCCACGTCACAGTGACAAGTGACAGAAACAGTAAAAGAGAGGTTGAAACTGTGATTTGCGAATAGAGCTCGGCTACGCCGGGAGTAGCGCAATTATCGTCGGCTCGTAGAGTTATCGTCGGCTGGGGCGAACGGCGGGCCACAGATTCGTCCGCATGCGCACTCACACTCACAAGTCCGCCCGCGCATGCCTACAGTATGCACTCGAGCGCTCCCGCTCGTCTTGGCGTCTATCACTGCAGAAAGACTAAAGACGACTACGCTCAGTCGGACTATAGAACGCTCGATTGGTATTTTGGCACACGGCGGGGTTAGCCTGTCTGCCCTGGCTGCTGTAGTTAAGCAGGCAGCGAGCACAGGCTTAACGCACGCAGGCAGCATGCTCTTCTTCTCACCTCTTCTCACCTCACGATTACTCTCCCTCTCGCTGCCTATATAGTGCGTGGCTGGAGGCTGGTGGCTGTTGGACCGTGACCCGCGGTGCATCTGCTGTTGGGTTTTACCTCCTGCCGTGGCTCGTATCCATCGAGGTTTACGTTGCGCTGAAGAGGTTTTCAAGCATGTCGCAAGAACACCGCGGATCTGTGGCCTCGATTGCGCCATCCGCCCACTCTAGTACGGGCGAGGGCCACCAAGCCCACCATCTCAAGTATGGCAATATTGTCGCGTCCGGCTTTGCTCCCGACGATAGCGACGAGGAGAGCGAGCACGACTCTGCAGGGGCAGCCAAGGCGGCAGATGCCTCCAGCCTTGCCGGCTCGGTCGGTTTCGCCTCGGGTGGGTCGGGGCGGGCGGTGGACGGCAAAGCGCGCCGGTATCGGACCATGGAGCGGCAGGACGCGCAGCAGCGTGCGCTCCACCAGCAACGGCGCTACCTCTTCCGCCGGCCTCGTGCGTTGCAGTACTTTCGCGGCGAGGTGCTGGTGCGTTCCGAGGAGGAGCGCTCGTCGCACCGTCTCGAGCTCTTCTTCGACCTGGTTTTTGTCGGCCTCATCGCGAGTCTCGCCGAGGAGGCGGTGCACGAGCATAACGGCGATGCTATCGTCCGCTACCTTCTCACCTACACGGCGGCATGGATGATCTGGAACTACATGCGCGAGATCTTCAACGCGTTCTTCGTCGATGATCTTCCGCAGCGCGTCCTGGTCCTCGCCGTCATGGGCTGCCTCGTCGTGTTTGGCAACAACGCCACCGCGGTCGAAGAGGACTGGCACGAGTCCGGCGCGCGCGCCACCGCGATCGGCTCGTATCTGCTCGCCGGCGGTGCCGCGTTCGGCGTCCTCTTTTTCTATTCCTTTTTCATCTGCCAGTACCGTCTCCAGATCCGCGCCCAGGCCGGTGTCTGGCTGCTCGTTCTCGGCCTCTGGATCGGCAGCATCTTTGTCTCGGTGCGTGCCTGCATCGCCATGTCCGTGGTGGCGCTCTGCCTCGAGTACGCTGCCTGGCTCTTTTTCTACAGCCCGCTCTTCAAGCGGCTCGCGCGGCTGCGCTACTCGTCCGCGGTCGCCATTGAGCACGAGGTGGACCGGTTCAGCGACTTTGTGACGCTGGTGCACGGCGAGTTCCTCTACAGTGTTCTGTCTGGCCATCCGGCGGGGCACGGCATGCACACGGGCGTGGCGCGCGTGCTGCTGACGGTGATCATCGCCTTCTGCTTCCACGGCCTCTACTGTTGCGGGGCGGGCAGCCGGCGGATCACGCATCCGATTCGGCGCGGGATGAGCACGGCGATTGCCTGGTTTGCGCTCCACCTCCCGCTGGTCTCGGCGCTGACGCTGTGTGGGGACAGTACTGCCGAGCTGGTCAAGGAGGAGGAGGTGGCGCAGGGGGTGCGCTGGATTTTTGCCGCGTCGTATGCGGTCTCGATGGTGGCGACTGTGCTGCTGGTCGCCGTTGAGCAGGAGCACGATGTGCGCGGCGAGCTCTACCTGAGCAAGGCGGTGCGTGTTGCGCCGCGCCTCGGGGCCGCGCTCATCGTGGCGCTCCTGCCGCTCGCCGACCAGCACTACATTAGCTCCACCGCGCTGCTCGGCGTCGCTGCCGGCCTCACCGCCTCGGTCTGGATCTGGCAGGAGTTTGGCGCGCTCGACGGGCCCTGCGCGCCGTGGTATCTCGCTGCCGGCGCTGCCTCCGATGCCGCCGGCGACGCGGTGGCGCACGACGCGCACGGCGTGCGCAACTGGCGCGGCTTCCCGCTGCTCGTCGAGCCGGGCACGTGGCAGCTCGACCGGCGGCGCCAGCGCGGGCGCGCGACGACGTTTGCAACCGCGCCTGCCGACGCGCCCGTGCGCGACGCCGAGCGGGCCCCCTCCCCTGTACGCTAGCACAGACACGGTCACCTGACAGCAATGGGAATACAACACAAAATGCGACTAGCGGACCAGCGTGCCGACAGAGGAGACGAGGAGGAGCGCGAGCAGCGCCGAGAGCGCGGTGGAGAAGAAGACGAGGTAGGCGCGGTCGTGGTCGACGGACCAGCGGTAGATTGCGTTGTTGACAAACGGGCCCAGCGTGCTGGTTGCGTTCTGGAGCAGGACGAAGAGGCCGATGAACGCGTCGCGGGCGGCGGCGGGGTTGTGCGACGGGGCGTGGTGCGCGTCGAAGAGGTCGAGCGCGAGTGCCTGCAGCGACGGAATTGCGGGCGTTGCGCCGAGCAGGATCCCGACGCCTGTAGCGCGGCGGTGTGGGGAAGTGACAGACGGTAAAAAAGGTCAGCGGGGATGGCGCGGGGAGGAGGTGGGGTAGGGGAGGGTACGTACTTGCGTAGATGGCGGTGGTGGAGGCGCGAGCGGCGGCGAGGCCCATGGCGATCCAGCCGAGGATGTCGAAAGCGAGGGCGGCGATGGCGAGGAGGGTGTCTGTGAGGACGATGTGACGTTCGCGCGAGCCGGGGGCAGTGGGGCGTGGGGCGATGCGCGCGCGGACGAGGGCGCGCACGCCGGCGACGAGGCCCGGCAGCACCAGCAGGTTGAACCCCCCGCGACCGAGACAGAGCACGCCGAGGAACGTCGCCACCTCGGGCGGCCCAAACGCGAGATGCGCCGAGGCGAAGACGATCAGATTGGACCACGCCAGCATCATCGTATCCCCGAACACCAGCGCCCACAGCATCACCGCCAGCTTCCACTCGCGCCCACCCCCGCGCCGCTGCGGCACTAGGTACCCAAACACCCCCGCCGCCTCCCCACCCGCCCGCACCCACCCGCGTAGCCCGCCGCCTACTTCTCCCCCACCCTCGGCCTCTCCCGCATCCTCGCCGTCGGACCTCTCGGCCCCGCGGTCTACGCGCCTCGTCTCCGGCAGCCACACCGCCACGGTAGCTAGCACGGGCACCATCATCGCAGCGCACACGAGGAAGGGCGAGCACGGCCCCGTGTGATGCAGAATGCTGAAGTGGATGCCAAAGTAGGGGAAAACGCCTTTGAGCAGCACGGGCGCCACGGCCATGCCGAGGATGTTGCCGGCAGCCGCTTTGCCGAACGCGGCGGTCTTATCGTCCGGGTGGCAGACGTCGAGGATCATGACCTGCGTGACGATGGGGAACCAGACCTGCGGCGCGCCGACCAGGCCTGCGAGGCTCCACGTCGCCACGGCGAGATAGAGCGCCGCGGTCGGATGCAGGCTCGACGACGACGGCGCGAGAGCATCCAGAGAGTAGTGCGTCGGAATGCACGCCAAGCCGCAGTAGGCGAAGAAGGAGGCCAGGATGGAAAGCATCGTCACTGCTCGTCGGCTGAAACGCGGCAGGAAGGCCTGCGCCAGCACCAGGCAGGCAATGCAGCTGGTCAGGCTCGAGAACGCATCCAGGTAAGTGCCAATCTCGTTCATCCGCTTCTCGATCGCTGGCAGCGAGCAGAGCACGCTCGGCTCCCCACCGCCGGGACCCGGCGGGAACGGCGAAAGCGCGTCCGGGACCGAGTAGTAGTACTCGGCGCAGGCAAGCGTCTGGATAAGCTCGATCGCGAACGAGTTCAGCAGGCCGACGGCAGAATAGTACATGCACGAGAGCAAGACGATCAGGTAGATGGTGCGACTGCGCCGGTACTCGCGGTACGCTTCGCCGTCCTTGTCGTCCGGCTCGGAGAGGAACGAGAGAAAGCCGGAAGAGCGTCTGCGTACTACCGATCCGCCGTGCGCTCGGCCGTCGCCGCCCGCAGCGACGAGCAGCGGTGTCGCCTCATCGTGCTCGCTGTTGCTGGGCGACATGGCCTGCTCGTTGCTGTCTTCGACCCTAATCGCAAAAACCGTGCATGCAGGTCCTCACGGTAAGCTGGCAAGGGAGGATGGCAACGAGCCGACGCGGACGGTGTCGGTGGGGGTAGATGCTATCACTTTTCGAAGCACATGCAGGCGCCCGATGCGGCCGCGGCGAGGACGTCCGTCGAGGAGCGCGCGCTTATCGCCCTGCGCGCGAGCCGGCATCCTCTTCTCACTCCGCGGCCGCCTGCTTCCATCGAACGGCTGCGTCCGCCCGGCTCTCTGGCCTCATTCCTGACTTGGTCCCCGTCCGGATTCATGCATCCTCGGACGAGCCTGCTCCGATATCGGTTCGTATGGATAAGCGCCATAGCTGAGATCGCGAAAGCGTCTGTGACGGATCTAACATGCCGACGGCGAAACGGCGGCAAAGGTCACAGTCACAGTCACAGTGGCTGCCTCTGAAACGCTGGCCGCTGTTCTGTCCTGCATGGCCACAGCAGATGGGCTCGCAGGCAGCGATGACAAACCGAGCATAGCGACGCAAGGAGGAAGAACATTGTGTGCAACGGAGGAACGCAGTGGACACAAGGCTATGTAATCTACAAGGAGGCCAGGCCGTGGTAGACCTGCAGAGGCGAGATGCGGCACTGCGAGTGAGTCGGCGAGCAGGGCGTGCCGGGACGCGAGCTCAGCAAGACAAGTCTGCATCTCCACTTTTGTGGGGAGAGGGAGGGTAGCAAAGGGGCGACACGGCCTACGACATGCAGGCCGCTAGTGGAGACGGCGCGGGGAGGTGGCGATTATGCTGCGGCGATGGGTTGGGGTGCTTGGTGGCTATCGGAGCCTGGCGCAGCGTCGCCGTCCCTCTTGCCGTCCTGGCCCTGTGCTTGCGAGCGGTCGCGCTGGCCGCCCTGGTTCCGCTGGCCTCCACGTCCACCGCGGCCGCCGTGGCCGCCCCGCTTATCGTTGCCATTCAGGTTGTGCGTGTTGTTGTTGAACGAAGACGGGTGCGCCTTGCGGTCGATGGCAGTGCCCATGGCCGAGGTTCGGAAGGTGAAACCTCGGGTCTTTTCGATCACAGTCTGGTAGATCGGCGGGTGCGTCGGGTTCATAAAGACCATGCCCTCCTTGAAGTCGATCTTGGCGTCCGCCCGCGTGTCTCGCACCAGGTTGACAATCCACTTTTCGCCATCCTCCTTGGAAAGGTTCAGCCGCTTCACAAGGTCGGCAATGTCCACCTTGGAGTGGATACGGCAGTAGGCTTCCGAGATCGCCACGCGGCATGCCTCTACAAGCTCCTGCTTGAAGTCGGTCAGGAAAAAGTCTTGCGAGGCCATTTCTTCCGCCAGGATCAGCTGCTCCTGTGCAGCGTCAAAGTCAAAGTCAACATACAGCTTGGAGAGAAAGTCGACAATCGGGTCGGTGCCAGCAAGGCGGTACGACTCGGAGTCGATAATGTTGACGAGGTCCTTCATGGCTTGTTGCGGGGTCACCTTGTTCACGTTCGGGCCAGCGGCCGATGCCATCATGGTCGCCGCCGCGGGCTGCTGCACCATGTAAACCCGGGTGGTTCGGCGCGACAGAAGAAGAGCTGCGACAACGTATCGAAGCAGCCACCAGCAAGAGGTCTGAATCGTGTTGAGGTAAACAGGCGACAAGAACATCTCCACCAGCTGCTCACGGCCGGCGGGGTGGTTGAAAAAGAGGAAAAGAGCCCAGTGGAGCAACCATGCTCGCTTCTTCAACAGACCCTCCTGGGTCAGGTCATCCGACTGCGACACGCCGTTCGAGGTAGACGGCTGACCGAAAGAGGAGGTGGCGTGGGCAGCAGACGAGTCGATCTGTTCTCGCAGCAGCTTCAGCTCGCCCAACGCCTGCTCCCACTCTCCAACGAGGATATCACTGGCTAGCTTACCCCAATGAGAGCTCATGGTCAGGACCGGGTCAGTTGATAGCACGCGGAAATGGTACAGATACGAGGAAGCGTCGCCGTAGTTACCGCAGTTGAACTGGAAGTAACCATATCGGTAAAGAGCGTTGATCTGCTCGACGGTGAGGTTGTACTTTTCTTCGAGCCACTGCAAGTTCTGCGTCTTGTCCTGCTTCAACGCAGAGGCAACGCTGGGATCCTGAATGACATTCAGCACGTGGTCGACTTCGCTGCCAAGCTTGTCGTTCAGCGCAATAGCATTCTCTCGCTGCTTCTCGATCTCCTCAGGGGCGGGCTGGTTAGGATAGGCCTGCTCGTGCAGCTGGAGGGCGTAGTCCACCATGGAGGTGTTCTTGGCCAGCTCATACTGAGCCTTTGCGATGTCGGTCTCGGAAAAGACGCCGCTGCCAGCAAGGTGAGAAAGGAGGGGGAGACCCAGATGCCTGTCGAGGTAAGGCAGAAGGGTCTGTGTGAGGTCGTACTTCTCCGACATGCTGGGCGACAGGAACTCAAAAGATGAACGAGCGGGACTGGTTTTGATGGATGCGAAGGCTGAAACCAGTGAAAAGCTTTTCCCGTAGATCGAGGATTCCGTGTCGAGGGGACAACGGAGGGGGCGCCAAGGTCGAGATGGTGGTGGGTGGTCCTAGATGGTTGCTATACCAGCAAGAAGATCTTGGACGCAAACCAGCGTTTCGTACCCACCAAACCTTTGCCAATTGGGTTCTCTATCTAGCTTCTTTACCTCGGCGAGAAGCGCCGCCATTTTTTCAATTTCCCCTTTCTCTGTCTGTTACAAACGATAGTCACCTCCGTCGAATACATATCAGAAGCAGCTTTCATCTTGATCTTTACAAGCAAAACAGACGATTACGACATAAAAAAGGGCGCAATGAAAAGGTATTAATACCAGTTGAAAACTTAAGCAGCTGATATTGGGACATTATCATCAATGTCAATTGAGAAATAGAACAGTGTGCAAAGGTCTGCCCTGCGTCTTTGATTCTTGCTGCTGTCGTGACAAGCAATACCTCCAACACTCACAAGCTACTCTGTGCAACATGATACTTCTCCCGCTGAAGCACCAATGTTCCTCGTTGTGGTGTGTGACAGTAGGAGGCATTGCCACGACCAGGCTCGCCGGTCTTGTGCCGTCAAATCTTGTACTTCACCTTCCAAGCCGCAGTCGGAAAGACGTGCCTTTGGGACTTTTCGAGCTGCACAGAAAATGGGACTCGGTTTCTGTCGGCCGTGAAAGGATATGGCTGAGTTTCGTCTTGGCTCCACACGGCAATCCAAACCATACCTTTCGGATGGCATACGCATATGGCAACCTCAGCACCATCTCGCCTTGACTTGCAGTACCTTGCTACCACTCTGCAGCAAGAGCTACTGGGAAAGTGGCAGCTGGTGTCGATCATGGTCATCACTAGGTCTCGCTCTGCGACGCCGCTCACGTCGATTGCCGCATCCTTCGGGCCCTCCATCAAGCCGAGCCTTGCCACCGCCGCGGTGGGGAAGCGAAGTTTGGCGAGGTCTGCCACAGATGGCGCTCTGAACAGTCCGGCTTCCCAAGCCGCTGCAGATAGCCGTACAAGTCCGAAGAAGCGGTCAAGGACGGTATCCGATGCTCCTCAGGAAGGCAAGCGACCTGCGCCCAAGAAGGCAGCCAGCGCCAAAGTCGCCGAAGAGCCCTTTGTCATCCCTGCTCATGCTTGCGAGGAAGACTGCCTGCCTCGAACAACGATCCAGTTCCCCACCTTGCCGTTCGACCTGGACGCCGCTCGCGAGCACCTCTGTACGGTTGACCCTCGTTTCGAAAAGCTCTTTCAATCCGTTCCCATCCGATGCTACGAGGAGGCGATACGGTGCGCGTCCGACTCGGCCGATTCGAAGTTGAAGGAGCTCAACCTGTTCGAGACCATAACAACGTCCATCCTAGGCCAGCAAATCTCGTGGCTAGCCGCACGCTCTGTCCTGTACAAGTTTTGTCGCCACTTCTTCCCGGACCAGATGCCCGAGAAGCCCGACTTTGTCGCATATCCTCGCGAATCATGGCCCTTCCCCACCCCGTTGATGGTGCTGAGAACCTCGGACGCCGACCTCCGAGCTGCTGGTCTCTCGTTTGCCAAGATCAAATACGTCAAAGATCTGGCGGGCCGCCTCGTTGACGGCAGGCTGGACATCCGCCAGATTCTCGAGCTCGAAGACGAAGAGGCATGTGTCGCAGAGCTCAGCAAGATCAAAGGGGTAGCAAGGTGGACGAGCGAGATGATCCTCATGTTCGCCATGAGAAAGCCGGATATCCTTCCCTGCGGGGATCTGGGCATCCAGAAAGGATTAATTAACTTTTTCCTGAGCGACTCGCGTGGCGTCAAGATCAGCGTCAAGAAGCGCAAGCCAGGACAAGAGAAGGATCAACAAGCCGAAGCCAAAGCCTCAGCACCATTCGAGAACGGTAGGGAGGCGACAAAGCCTGACGCTCCGGTCGAACCCACGGATGCCGCTGGCAACGAAGCGCCGATGCTTGCGCAAACCGAGGTGATGCCCAAGCCGCAACCAGCCTTCGACACGGCGAACGCACCTGCCCAAAGTCTAGACCACCTCATCTCTAATGAGCATGGGCTATGTCGCCAGGTCCTGCAGTCTCGTGCCAATGGCAACAAGATCAAGGGGGGACAGTATCTCAGTCCAGACGAGATGAGGGCTCTGGCCCAAAGCTGGCAACCGTATCGCTCCGTAGCTTGCATGTTTCTCTGGTCCCTTGTCGATACCTAACGTCACTAACAACACGCCGCGTACTCTTCTTGGCGACTCTCGGTCGTAGTCATGGTCTGTGTCTTCCGTGAGAGCTGAGACCGAGCATGTTGCCTGCCTCAGTTGCTGTCCGGGGCCAAAACAGTGTAGGAGCAGACTGACCCGCACGAGTGATGTGTCACGTGCTCTGGCAGAAGAATAAGCGGGAAGACAGGCGAGAGTCGAATTGGTGATCGCATGCGAACACCAAAGGCGGAAATGAGGCACTTTGAGATTCTGAGCATCGACGTCGGTCTGACCAATCCTGGATCAGCTATTCATCAACTTTGCACGCAGCTTGGGGACTGGCATATCCACACCACCTTTCATTGCACCTTTCGGCACTCCTCGCGGACAGCAAGGCCAGGCAGGATGGTTCATCTCGTTGGCACTAGTGCAGCTGCGGTCGTGCGGCAGGAGGCGCGAAACGCCGTCTTTCGAGGCGCTCAGGCCGTGCAGGCACGAAGCGTCCACGACCTTACCATCAACCGCAAGACGGGGCAGCCCATCCTCAAGGCTGGTCCCTACGGAGGTGGCCGGTGAGTAGATCCGCTCGGTCTGATCGGTTTGGACGCCCCTTCTGACTTGTCGCCCTCTGTTCTCCTATCGGCTTGGCAGCTCCTCGGTCTCGGGCCATGTTGTCACGGTCTTTGGCTGCACCGGCTTCCTCGGCCGATACCTAGTCAACCGTTTGTCGCAGAAGGGCACGCAGGTGGTTGTACCCTACCGCGACGAGGACGAGAAGCGGCATCTCAAGGTGATGGGTGATCTAGGCCAGGTCGTGCCCCTGGAGTGGGACTTGAGGAATGACCAACAGATCGAAGAATGCCTCCGACACTCTGATGCCGTATACAACCTTACGGGTCGACACTACGAGACCAAGAACTTTACCTTTAACGATGTCCACGTCACAGGCGCTCATCGCATCGCGCAGATCGCCGAGTCCGCTGGAGTCGGAAGGTTCATCCACGTCTCTCACCTGAATGCCGATCCCAACTCGCCGTCTGCCTTTCTGCGATCCAAGGCGGAAGGTGAAGAGGCAGTGAAGCGAGCGTTTGAAGGCGCCACGATCGTCCGACCCGGTACCATGTGGGGCCACGAAGACCGGTTCTTGAACCAGATGGCGACCTACCCTTACTCATGGCGGGTCAACTACGGCCGGACCAGGATGCGACCGGTCCACTCGCTCGACGTTGCACAGGCGCTGGAGAAGATGCTAGAGGCGGACAACACTTCGATGGACGCCACTTTCTCGCTGGGCGGGCCAAAGGAGTACACCACGATCGAGATTCTGCAGCTCGTCGAGTCTCTGACGTTCACCTCGCTGGTCAAGCCCGGACTGAACACGCCCAAGTGGATGTTCAAGCTGGCGGCCAAGGTGGGTGACCTGGCCTGGTGGCCGATGATCTCTCCGGACGAGGTCGAGCGACGTTACCTGGACGACAAGCCCGATGCTCCCGGCACCAAAAGCTGGGCAGACCTCGCCATGACGCCAGACACGCTCGAGGAGACGCTTGCTATCTATCTGAGGAGGTACCGACCCACCACTCGGTTCGAGCAGCCGCTCGAGACCGGCGGAGCTCGACTGAAGAAGCCCAAATACCACGTCCTCGACTGAGCTGCTCGCCGTCGAGCGAGCACCACCAGCGCCATCCTCTAGACCAGCGTCGTGGTGTTGCCTCGACATTGTCTCGTCACGCAATGCAAACCCTTCATAGCCCGAAGCCAAGCAACGGTCTCCGCGGCTCGCGAGTCTGTGGTGTTCCAGTTCTGTCGTTTCAGTGCGTGGGCCGGTTCGTAAGGAGAGCGCTGAGGCCCACGCTGTGCAGGCAGGCCAGCCGAGGCGGCCCCAGCCCGTGCAGGCACGGTCGGAGCGTTGGCGCATGCGAATCCTTGGCAAACGCGCGCCTGCCGCGCATCACGGCGTCAGGGGCAGGTAGACATGGATCGAGACATCCGCGCCGTCCGTTGATGAGGGGCTGATACGATCCGGTGAGGTGTTCATGGATCGAGGCGGAACAGCATGTTAGGTCGAAGTCGCTGGGCTCGGCGCGTTTTGCTCCTTCGGAGCGTTTCGTGGTGGGGCGCGGAGCCTTTTTGCGGCGGGCACTGAGCTTGCTGAGGAGTCCGAGCGTGGTAGAGGTGCAGAGATGCCGGTCGGGCGACGCTCGCTCCGCCCCACCAATTGCGGCGCGAAAGCTTGCGGTGACCTGCCCACGACCGAGTACAAAAGGCGGGCGAGAAGGACGGTTACCCGTTTGGCAGGCGCGCTTTGCAGAAACCAGGACCCGAGCCGGCAAGATGGGATCGATCTGGGTCAAGAGACACAAGGAGGCGCCCGGATGCGTGTGGAAGCCGGGGATGGTGGGTCCCGAGTGTCGCCCGCCGTCGGCGCTGAAGATCGCGGCCATGGCGGGGCACGACAGCTACTACGAGATGGACAAGTACAGCCGCATTGTCACCTGGGTCCTGCTCGCGCTCGTCGGGGTGGCGGTGGCGCGGCATCTCGTCGCGCGCCTGCGGCACAGCCCGCGGCATGCGCTTGCCAACGCGGTCGTCGCAGCGCCAGGCTACACCACCATCGCTGCCGTCGCCCGCGGCGTCGGGTACTACCGCCCCAAGACGCTCCTCGCCCGCCGATCGGTCCTCCACGAGCTCGTCTCGGCGCACCGCTTCCCACCGCTCGGCAGCATCCTCACCCTGGCGCTGCCCACCATCGGCTTCACCATCTGGTGCTTCGCCGTCACGCCCTACTACCGTCCAGCCGCCGTCTGGGGCAGCACCCCACTCGGCGTCCGTGCCGGCATGATCGCCAACGCCATGGTCCCCTTCCTCTTCTGCTTCGGCCTCAAGTTCAACCCGCTCACTTTTCTCACGGGCATCAGCCACGAAAAGCTCCAGATCTACC
This sequence comes from Tranzscheliella williamsii, assembly GCA_023212725.1. NCBI lineage: Eukaryota > Fungi > Basidiomycota > Ustilaginomycetes > Ustilaginales > Ustilaginaceae > Tranzscheliella > Tranzscheliella williamsii. The sequence continues at coordinate 75,774 of JALBYF010000053.1, read as the reverse complement.
ACCAGTGGACGGCGCGGGTGATTCTCTTCTTCGCACTGGTCCATACCATCCCCTTTCTTTGGCAGCCGGTCCACGACGGAGGGATGAGCAACCTCAAGGCGTGGTTCTACTACGACCCAGTCTGGTGGACGGGGACCGTGGCGCTGGCGTTCTACGCCTGGTTGGTCTGCTCGTCGTTCGGCGTCTTCCGGCGGATGTCGTACGAGTTTTTCGTGCTGCAGCACGTCGTCTCGGTAGTCCTTTTCCTCGTCTTCTACTTCATGCACACGCGCGATCTGCTGTCGTCGTGGGCGTGGCTGTGGCCCTCGGTCGGGGTGTGGGGCTTCCACGTGCTGTTCAAGTTTGCCAACTCGCTGCGGATCAGCGGGTTTGTGGGGCTCAAGGCGCGGCTTTCGCTGGTCGAGGAGGGCGAGCGGCTGATGCGGCTCGAGGTGCGCGCGCCGGTTTCGTGGCGGGCGGGGCAGCACTTTTTTGTGCGCTTCCCCGGGCTGAGCCGCGGTTCGCCGTACCAGACGCATCCGTTTACGGTGACGAATCTGGCGTCGGCGGATGGCAATGCCGAGTCGTATCTGGACTTTTACTTTAAGGCGCGGGCGGGGCTTACGGGGGCGCTGTGGGCGCGGGGGGCGGGGGAGGTGACGGTGGCGCTGGACGGGCCGTACGGGACGCCGCTGCGTGCAGGGGCGTACCACGCGGTGCTGATGGTGGCGGGCGGGGCTGGGGTGACGTCGGTGGTGGCGGCGCTGATGGACGTCTGCGCGCGCGCCGGCACGATCCGCGCGCCGCTCACGCGCACCGTCGCTGTCGTCTGGTGCGTCCAGACCCACGCCCTCTACGCCGCGCTCGCCCCGCAGCTCCTCCCGCTCCTCGAGCATCTCCTCGCCCTCGGCCTCGCCGTCCGCCTCGACGTCTACTGCCGCGAGGACGCGCCCGAGAAGCCCCAACAGCTCCCATCGCTCGTCACCATGCACGCCTCCCGCGCCGCCATCGCCGAACTGGTCACCCACTTTGTCACCACCACCGCCGCGCGCACCACCGCCGTCGCCGTCTGCGGCCCGGCATCGATGCTAAACGAAACAGCCCACACCGTCGCCCGCCTGCAGTGGACCCACATCCTCCGCGGCGCCACGCCCGCCAAGGAGCTCTACCTCCACACCGAGGCGTTTGACTGGTAGCCCGCGCACATAGACATCCCTGCACCGCATGCATAGCGCGCCGCGGCAATTACTCTAGAAATACAGATGCACCAAGACCGGCGCCCTCTGTCCGTGCTGGGTCGGTCCATGGCTGGCCGGCCGCGCTGTTCGCGGGCGGCTCCACTCGCGGCGCGGCGGCTGCGGGCGCCCAGAACTCGTCGCCAATCAGGTCGCAGTGGAGCGTGCGGAGCGTGGCGAGCTGCGCCTTTTTCTCGCTCTTCTCCTGCTTCTTGGCGTCCTTGGCGGCGCGCTTGCGTTCGATCTTGAGCCGCAGCCGCTCGTCCTTCTTGTTGGCCAGCACGGCGTCGTGCGTGTCGGCGCCGTGTGTGTCGGCGGATTGTGCCGCTGACTCTGCCACTGATAGCTCCGCTAGTGGTACGTCCTGAGGCCGTTCGTGGGGGGTGTCGGCGGGCGGGGCGGCGGCCCAGACGAGGATGGAGCCCTTGCGGAAGATGGCGGGGAGGCGGTCGTAGTTGATGCCGAAGCGGGAGTAGAGGATTTCGTGCTTGTCGGCGGAGACGGTGGACTGGAGATGCATGGTGGCGTCGCGCTCGGTGAGGCCTGCGTGGAGGACGAGGGCCCAGAAGGTGGTGTTGTAGAGGTTGTTGATGTGGGTGTCTGCCTGGCGCCAGCTGAAGTAGTCGCGGACGGTGCGCTGGGAGGGGTAGACGACCAGCCGTGCGTCGAAGCTGGGCGGGTAGGCGAGGGGAGTGGCGGGGAAGAAGCGCGGCCAGTGCCACACGTAGGCGGCGGTGAAGAGCGAGACAATGTGCGTGGTGATCTTGCTGGTGCGGCGCCGGTAGAGCATGCACGAGCGGCGCAGCAGAAAACTGTACTCGTCACTCTCGCCAAACGCCAGCGCCGCCTCCCCCTTGAGCGCCTCCATCACATGCCGCCCCGCCTCGTTCATAAGCTCCAGCGCCGCCGCATCGTTCGGCTTCGCGAACCCATGCGCCTGCGAAAACTTGTGGAACCCCTTGCCGTCCACCCGCACCACCATGTACGTCTCCGGTATCACGCTGTCCGGCAGCTCGAAGTTGCGCACATACGCAAACTTGGTCCCCGCCATCCTGCTCGCGCCCGCGTCCACAAGCTGCACCCGATCGTGTGCCCGCCGTTGCGATGCTTTCAATACAACGTGATGGCGAAGAAGCAGGCGGACGAGGAGCAAAGAGGGGAGCAAACCGTCAACCAAAAATAAGCTCGGGCTTCGGTTGATGGAAAGCGGACGGGACGAAGTTACCTGTTAGATCGGCATGGCTCCCCGCGGACGAGTTCGCCGCCTGCATCGAAAACCCAGAGCCATACGGATGCTCCCAACCTCATTCACCTTGACGCGGGAGAGGTGTAAAAGTACCAGTGCTACGGGACAGACGAGCCATGCAGAGAAGAAGACTGGTATAGCGAGGCTTTGCGTAGAAATACAAGATTTATGGGGGAGCAGCGCAGGCAGTAGTGTAGCCAACGCAGAGACGGCCTTCCGGAGAGGGTATCAGGGGAGGGGCGAAGCGAGAAGGACGCGAGCGGGGAAGAGGAGTTTGCGTGGGTCTATCTGATCGAGCTGATCGGAGGAGCGGTTGGAAAGCGGCGAGGCGCGCGCAGCGGCGGCGCTAGGAGATGTGGATGGCGAGGCGAAGAGGTCGGTGGCGCCAGGGTGTGGCCCGGGACGCGTGGGGGTGTCCACGGCATCGTACAGGCCGAGGACCTCCATGCGGCGGTAGTGGCTGGCGCCGAGGGCGGCGAGTTTCTTGCCAAGTGCAGGAGGCGCCGGCATTGCCGCACTGCGCGACTTGGCAACCGGCGTTCGCGGCGGGTCGGGAAAGCAGGTGTTGGTCGGCGTCACCGGAAAGTCGGCCTCCTCGTCCTCAAAGTCGCGCGACGAGAAGTCGGAAAGATCGGAGGGCGGCGAGTTGCCTTCGAGCGAGTAGAGAGCGGCTTGGCGAGCACACTCCCTGGAGCAGTTCATCCCGGTGTGGGCAGTGACGCTGCGAGACGCGGACAGAAGCTCTTTACAGAAGCAACTGCTCTGGTTCGAAGTGCCCGGCTGATCAGCAGTACCCCAGCCCATGTTGCCGAGCCTGTCGCCAGCGCAGGCCGCATCCTTCGACGACGACGCACAAGACCGGGGTTGATGGGGAGACGGCTTCGGCCTCTTAGCAGGGATGCTGAACGTCTTGGTGCTCTCGAGCGTGATCGAAGAGGTGCGAGGCGGAGGCTTTGGGGCCATGTGGAAGGACGGTAGCAGGAGGTCCTCGAGCGACGAGACGCTGCTGCCAAAGATAATGCTGGAGAAGCCCGATGTCGTGGACGCCAGGCTAGAGTCTGAGAAGCGAGAAGAGAGACCTGTCGCCATTGTGTTCCAGCAAGCAGAGACACTGGACGATATAGGTGAGGGCACACTGAAGAGATCAGAAAGGATAGGCGCTCGATGGGGGACTGCGCATGAGAGACAAGGGAGAGGTGGTTATATGGCGGCTGAGACACAACCGAGAGCCGTGCCGAGAGCGACAGCTGTGAGAACGGAGGGAAAAACAAGTCGGGCATCAGCATGGAGCGAGACCCGTTTGGCGCGACGATGGACTTGTCCGCCTAGGTGTCTAGCCACAGGGGCTGTGCTGCAGCGGTGTTGCCAGGAAAGGCAAGTATAGACAAGCGCTAGGCCAAAGAAGCAGGGTCGAGCGCACAAAGGGCTCAAGAGCGGGGGACGCAAAGCCACCGACTGCAGGACGGGGACGTGGGTGGCTACGCAGCCCTGGTCATGGTTGAGTAGCTCTGCGACAGGGCGAGGCGATCCAAGCGTCCAAGGTGCATCCTGCGGACTAGATCCCATCCACGACGCGCTAACAACGAGCTGCGGCGCGAGTGTTCACCCAGCTGAGACGTCGACGGCAGAGCAGGTGGCTGATGGCGTCCAGAGCTTGACACACCGGTTTTGGATTCATCCTACCTTTGGATCCTGGTCGCTGGCCATCCGTTCGGGCAAACGCCGTTATCGGAGCAACGGCAAAGGGGCGCCTGAGCGCCTGATGAGATGCTGATAGAAGCCATTCATGTCAATCACCAATGACTCAGCCTGGGCAGGAAACGCGTGTTGTGGCGCAAAGAGGAAGGACTTGCAGCGCAGCGCAGTGCATTGCAGCGCAGAGAAGCTGTCCAAACCCTCATCACCTCAGACGCGGCTTCACCGAAGACAATAGGCCTACCTACCTTGTTGCTTAGGACGCACCACGCTTGGCCGACTTATCTCTGACTCAGGCACCTAATGCCAGGGGTTCCTAGGTTATTACGCAGAGGCTCCTTCTCGCTTGTCAATTGCCAAGTCAGACAGACAATCACAAACGGATGAGGGAGGCAGGCTGCGCCGCCAAAAGATCTTTGTCCATCTACGTCAGCCTCCTCGCATGTGGACGACATAGAAGAATCACAGTATCACAGTCGCAGTGCGAGTATTGTGAGCTGTGGACAATCATGCAGCAGGCAGTGAGAGACGATAGCACGGATATGGATTAGCCGCGTCGACCCGCTGGGCCCCATACATGGAGCGGCTTGGCGAGCGGCTGGTTGAGATGCAGGTGGCTCTGGCACAAGGCAACGGATGCTAGCATCGCAACGGGTTGCGTATTGTGGGACAGCGTGGGACTTTGGGTTACGCTAAGATGGGGCGCGAGGCGAGGTGCATTAGACCCGAAAAGCCTAGGTGAGCTTAAGGTTTGTGTTGGTCAGGACGTAAGCCTCGCTGGGTGTCGATCGGGGTCTCAATCCATTCGACGTGGACCGAAGAGGCGGCTGCCAGGCGCCCAGCTTCGGCTCGCAGCCCCTCGTTGGCCTCTTGTACGGGGCCTGACAAGGTTGAACTTAAACCACTCCAACGTCTCTCCCCCAGGCAGCAACAGCAGATGCGCAAGACAGGCACGTTGGTCGGGCATGCATGTCGGCCCATGGCTGCCGGCTTCTATGCATCGCGCTGCTGCAGTGGCAGAAAGCAACCAGGATGCAGCTGTGCACGCTGTGTGCAGCGGCTACAGGCTGCTCACTGAGTGATGCCTAGAGCCGCCAGTGAGGCACGATCCATATGTTCCTACAGGCCGAGAATCATGACTAGCCGCAACCAAGCAAGGACGCGGCGTCGGCAGCGCTGCCCCGGTTACGCTTTCGAAGCCGGGTGCCCTTGCCTCCCAGCCCTGCTCCCAGTTGATTGCCATTTCCCCCCTATGGCGGTTCGGCGACATGGACTGTCCCGTATGGCAACGTACCCTGTCAGAGCGCCAGTCAGCAGGGCAAGGAGGCAACACTTGACTGAGAATCTTCCACACGCCCTACCCCTGGCATGTGCCCAGCGCGCTCTCTCTTCGGCCGTGCGGAAGTCTGGCGGTGCTGGGCAATCGCTGCAAGCGAGCTGGCAAGCCCCGAGAACGGATCTCGCTTAGACAACACCTTGGGGACAGGTGTTTCTCCTCTTCCCTTCCACGGCACCATTTTCAGTGGAGTCAGCAACATGTCTACTGGCGGCCAAGATCAGGGCGATGGCGATGGGGCGAAGCAACGGGACGCTGGGCCCGACATCGATCGCCGCCGGCCTCGTTTGCAAGACGCGGTTGTGCTGACGCGTCGCTCGCTAGCCTGGATATCCAAGTCAATGCGCGTGGCGCGTCGTCGATCAAGCGTGCCGCGCGGCCTAGCAGCGCCTACGAAGCGTCCAGCCGTCTACCTTGCCTCGGTGGTGTTAGGGTCAGAGAGCGTCGAGACCCTTGCTGCCACTCCTGGTTCAGGCGCTCAGACAACAGAATCACTGTAGAGCCTGATCCATATTGGCAGTCCTAACTGCCCTGCTGTCGTTTTGAATTTGATGCATCTTTCCCTAAAAAGGATAAAGTCAGGTCGATAAACGGAAACTAAAAAGAGCACAAAAATGGTGCGACAAGTAATCAAAACCGCCAAAGCAGATCGGGGGGCAGGGCAATTAGCGCAAGGATGCACAGCTGTCGAGTGATGCCACACTGAGGGATCTTACAGGTAGGCGCGGGCCAAGAGGTGCAGGATGACGAACCCGGAGGAGAGGGCAGGCGCTGTTAGATTTAGATCAAATAGCAGGCTGAGCCGGTTTCGGCCGGGAGGACGCTTGCGGGGGCGGGGGGCGGCGATGATTCTGGATCCCAGCGGAGAGCGGCCCACAGGAGTTCGAGGGATGTATCGTGCGGGTGAGGGTTTGCTGGAGGGATGTTGGCGGGGGTGGTGGGTGGGAGGGCGAGGCGGGCGAGCCAGGGGTCGAGGGGGCTGGCGGGGGGGTCAGCTGTGTGTTCGCATTCGTTGTCGGGGCAGCCTGCGAGGCAGGGCGAGCGGGGCACGTCGAGGGTGCGCTCGGCGCGGTCGTTGGCGGGGGTCTCTTCTGCGGCGTAGCGCTGCATGAGGACGAGGTAGGGGTCGTCTGCTGGTGCGGGGGGAGAGGGTGGTGGTGGGTGGAGGGGGCGCAAGTGGGTCTGCAGCGGGGGCGGGCGGGCGGCGGGTTGGGCGACGGGTGGCGACGCGTCGCCGGCGCGCTCTGCCGCTCTACGCCGCCACAGCGCCGTCTCGGCCTGCGGCGGCGTGCACAGCTTGTCGCCAGCCACGCCCCAGCTCGGCGGCGCTACCCAGCACGAACCGCTGCCCAGGCTGTCCGGCACCGTGGGCGGCCCGCTCGGCAGCGCGTCCAGCTCGAACGCCGACGGATCGTACGCCCCAGGACTCGCCAGCATTGATGCGCGCCCGCAAACAATCACGCGCCCACCCGAGCCGCCCGCCCACCCGCCACTCCCCGCGGTGCCCCCAGCGCACCTCGCTTGCACACCCGTCAGGGGCGGCGTTAGCATCCCCGCCCCACCCGCAGAGGTGAACCTGCTGTAGGGATGCCCTGACTGCCCAGACCGCTGCATCCTCGAGGCAGCAAAGCCCGACGGCGCCACAAAGAGCATGCTTGTGTCGGACGGCGCCGCGCCCGTCGATCCTGCCAGCTGGAGATCCGCGGGCTTCGAGAAGGCCCTCCTTAGGAGTGGCAGAGGCGTCGGCCCTGCCCGCCCCCGCGCCGCCGTTGGCTCGTGTCGCTGTCGCCCGGTGAGCATCATGGCAGAACCTCAAAAGTGGCACAGTGATGGGTTTGCCCACGTAAAACTTCCTATCGTCCTTTAGGCCCAGAAGCGAGCTGTCAAGATGTGTATATTCACTGAAACAAGGTGGATCGCCCAGCTTCACCGCAAGGCACCCGCGCCAATGCGCAGGCAAGCCGGTTCTGCCAGCTTCAAAGGGACCGATAATCCAATGTACACACGAGACAAAGGGAGCCTTGTTTTAGCCGGGTGAGCACGTTGGAGCCGGCCAGCCTATACTAGATTCTGCTGTCTCCATTCCCGCACCGGAACAAAGGGAACCATCACCTGCAATGTTGTGTGGCTTCCATGACGACGAGACCGCGGCCCTTCGGCGCCGAAATTGGTAGCGATTTACGCCCTTCTTTCGCGCAGACAGCAACCGGCGCCTGACAGCCCTCATCTGCCTGACAGCCATCATCTGAAGCTTCGAACCGCAACCACAGATAACAACTTTTTCAGCAAGACGTCAACTCATTCAGCAAAGCCCGGCGATGGAAACAGCCCACAGCGCTGCTCCGTGCCATTGTGATTGCAAAGGAGGCGACGGACGGGCTAGGCAGTTACGGGGGCGACGACACCGCTGGGCAAGCCAAGCCTTGCTGGTCCTCAGTTGCCTTGATACCACAGAGCCTGACGAAGTCGGTTGTCAAGGCAACAGACTGTCTAAGAAACCGCAACAGATGGTAGCTTACATTCGGAAGAAGACGGGGCGGCGGTTCAAGCGGGCTCGAATCGATCGTTCCCACAAGCAATATCGGGACGGAGATGGTGCGGCCTGGTCGTGGGCGGCCGGGGCCTCGACCGGTGAAATGTACATCCACAATGGCCGGCCGATCGATCAGGGGCGACAGCTCAATGTGTTTGTTGTTCGAGGTGCAAGGGGCACGGACGGGACGGATCTGCGAACGGAAGACAGCGCCACTAGAGCGGGATTGGCCTGCGGAGTTGTGCTGAGGCGGACCACGAGGCGCAACAGTTTACGATTGCGGACACCGCTCTGCTGCCTTAAGAGGCGCGTGCTTTGTCTGACTGTGGTGTGAATTTCGAAGTATGGCCGGCGACGCTATTGTGAGTCTCCTGACATAACCCTCTGACCTCACCTGCATGTGCTTGTGGCAAGGCTCCGACCGTGGCTCCATTCCAGCTCCGTCTGAGTCGGCAAGCAAGAACAAGCTAAAGTATAAGATAGTTAGGTTGTAGGCCGCCCCGCCACCACCGCGGGTCAGATGCCAAGGGTCATGCGACAAGACCTTGAAAGCCCGCTAGCGTGGATCCGGTGCTGGGGAGTTGCCGTGCCTGAACCTCGCCAAAAGGATCGGATCTCCAACGCTCGAGCTCAAAAGGAGGTCACAACGGCGCAACATCGAGTAGCTGCTGGCCAGGACAAAAGAGCAAGTAGCACCTTTCGCACCAGGCGTTATCGGACTTTCACTTCTTTGCTGCTGCCCCTGCATTTTCTAGAGGATCGCATGCGATTCCTTGCTTCACTGACAATGGGACGCCAACGAGTCGATTGTCGCATGAGCATGGCTGCGTTGCCTTGGTAGAGCAGAGCGTATGGGCTAGTCAGCGCCCACTCGAATGTTGCTGCGTCTTGGTCAATAGCGGTACGCCAGCATAAGGGTTGCTGGCTTTTGGGCGTGTTGTCGGCAGAGGTGCAGATGCCGTCTAGATGGATGCGGGCATGCTGATGAGCTGCGCAGAGACAGGCAATATGAATAATAATGCTGCAGGAGGGGCTGAGCCTGCGAGAAAAGGCTCCCTGCCTTAACCGTGCGCTAAAAGCGTCGCTTGGCGCAATGAAGCGAGCGTGGTATCAGAAATGCGCCGCGAAACTTGAGCTGCATTGCCTGCAGACGTTGCAAGCCCTTAGCAAAGTTCACACCTTAAGCATGCCGGGAGAGCCGAGTCGATGGAAACAGGCTCACTCTCTGCCGACCGCGCTCTTTGCGACATGCCACGTTCTACCCAGATCGATGTGAACGGCTATGGCGCCACGATAAGCCAGCCTTAGCGCCCCTCACCCGATCCCGCTCCTGCCTCTGCCCCTCTGTAGGGGTAGCGGCGATGCCTTCCGCCTGTAGCTGTGCAACGAGGTGGGCTTTGCGCACGGGGCTCTTCACCTCTAACCTTGGCTAGCCCTTACCACCCTGCGCATTAGGAACCGAGTTTGTGATGGTTCAGGTCCGGTTGTAGCGTTGGATCGGATCATGCGTGGTGGGATTGGAATCGGAATAGAACTTGGTCACCTGCGGATAGGCCAGCCTGATTCGCTTATGCCGATATACGTATGTATGTATACGGATGGAGGCTTGGCTGCACGCCCCTTTGCAGCTACTCGCAGGCTTGTTTTCAACGCAGCGTTCGCAGCCGTTTAAGAGGCAGCTTGCCAGCTCGGATCGATCCGACACGCAAGGCCTCTAATCAAGAGCGGGAAAGGTTAGCCAATCCCGCGCACCTGACAGGTGTTAATTCGATTCTGCACAGACTCGATCTGCCTCGGTTGTAGAAGCATCCATAATTGCTTGGCTGCACTTCTCGAGAAAAAAATGGCGTTGAGAGAAGCGACAGTCTCCTCTCATTCAGTACAGTGAGGACTGCACTTGCTGCAAGTCAACTAGCTGAGTTGCGATATCCCTCCTCGCTCTCCGCACGTCAGATTCGCCCCACTCTTTTTGTCTGCTGGCTTTGACATCGCTCGATTGACGCGAAAGGGTGGGCAAAGCAACCTCAATTCCCCTTTCAGTCACGCTTTGACAGCTCGCTTTATCGACCGACTACATTAATACTATTCACATTGCCCCCTCCCTCCTATGGATCCGCCTCTTCATTACGCTTTAGAGCCTCGTCCAGACCAACCTTGCCGTCCACAGGTCCTTCATCTAACGGTCTCTGATCCTACTCGTCCGCAGCACAGCGTCCCCACAGCCCGTCCCACCTGTCATCGTCCTCCGGCGGAAACTTCTTCGCACGCTCTACCACGCCAACTCGGGGCAGGATCCACCACCACTCTCGGAAACATTCAGCTGGCACTTGGCTTCCTTCCCTTCCTGCATGTTTGCCAGTCCATCTCTTGCTTCATCTAGAAGTCTCCTTCTGGCCCCAGCCCTCCCATCTAGCGCGCCGAGACCCCAAGCTCGCCGCTTCGAAACCTCGTCGAAGCCCCTCTTTCTGATCGAGCCCAAGCTTGGTAGCCCATTGCGCAAGTTCCGCGCTCTCTCTATCTCTGTTTGGTTCTCGCCTGGCTCTGACATCCACCCTGCTATCCATCACCGTCACCCGTCTCGACCCGGCTGGCCGCCACAACATCGCTAATACCTCCCTAGCCTCCTGCTTCCAGCTCACATAGAGACGTCTCTTTCACGATGGATCCCTTTACCGCTCCGTCCAGCTCCCGCCATGCATCGGCCAGCCTATCGGGCCACAGCCATGTTTTTTTGGATCAGTCTCCCAGCGACGTTGCCGCGTCCATGTCCACCTCTTCGCATGGCAGTAGCCAGGATGACTATCGCATCCTGCAACCGGATGACTTTCGACGCATCAAGAGTCGTCTAGTGTTGCGCCAACGGCCTGTATCCCGCACTGGCCTCCTCGATGAACCCGAAATCATGCGTTTAACGCAGGAGTTTACCAGCCTCCAAGCTGCATCGTGTCCAACGCCGCCGCTCTCGTCCGCACCAGCGGCGATAGTCTCAACCATTCGTTCCGATCGTCAACCACACTCACCTCTGCATCCTACGGAAGACGGCTCAGCGTACGACGACGAACGTCTGGCAGCTGAAAACACCGAGGAGCTAGCCAGCTTGACTCAGGATCCTTCCGACGCAGAGTCAGATCTGGACTTTGAGATGGTCACGTCGCAGCAACCTGACGCAAACAACGTAGCTTCGCAATCGCCGCAGAGCGTTCTCTACCAGTTAAAGCAGGAAGCTACTGAGGCCTGGGAGCAACACAAGGCTGCCTCCCGACTCAACTCCTCCGATGAGGGTCACAGTGCCAACGAGAAAGCGAAGCAGCCCCAGCAGATCCCCCAGCGGATCACATCCTTGCGACGTTCTTCCCTCGTGGTTCTGACAGCGCTGCCTAAATACGGGTTCGACGCACATGGAGGCTCGCAGGCCACATGCAGCAGTATCTCCCCGCCATTATCCGCAGCACCGCAAAGTAGCTCTTTTCTCCATACGAACGAACCCCACTACTACAATCATCCGTCATCTGCACCTCACGATCAACGAGCATCGGATCTTACATCCTGGAGGGCGGCTGCCATGCCTGGCACAACCCCTCAACGCCCATACACCGCCTCGGTCCTGTCTTCCCCTTCTGAACATAGCTTCTCTAGCTATCAAAATAGCTTGGATAGTGGTCGGAATCCGCTCCTGCTAAGTCGATCCGGCCCTACCAGGCCTGCCTATCGTCGTTTTCAACGTCCAGCAACTTCTGAAAGCGTCATCCGGCGAGCTCAGATGACCGACGAAATCCTACCGCCTCCGTCATCGCACCCCACGCGACCCGACACACATAACCACATGACGGCGGAAGAACGTCGCCAGCAGGTCAAGAGGACTAAAAAACTCACTCAAATGCTGGGAGAAGAGATGTTGATAGCTAATGCAGCACCCAATACAGAGAACGTCCTGCACACAAGGTCCTTAGGCCCCGGTGCGGAGACACTGCGTAAGAAGAGCCGTCCTCAAAGCCTCCCGTTCTCAAGTGAATCCTTACGACACGGACATGCTCCTGAAAGTAGGGCACGCGAGCTTTCCCGGAAGCTTAGACCAGGACGACAGCTGGTCAACTCCTACTTGAACGCTACTGTGCTGCCGAACAAAGACCTCGATCCGATCGTCCCAATCCAGGGCGTCACTCGCAAGGCCGCCTTGCTCTTGGGCATTCCTCATCCGTTTTCCGACATCCCGTTTGCGTCGTATGCGCCGGAGAAGGGATGCGATGGAAGGGATGTGGACCCCACGAAAGGCCGTTCGTATGTGCCTCCGGGTATGGAAGAGTTCAACGAGCCGACGCCGAAAGCCGCCCAGTTAGCCACCTTCTCGGCCGCCGCTTTTGACGAGGGCTCATCGCCTACACTGCCCGAAGACGGCCCCTTCCAGCCTCTCGATCACACACAATTTGATCAGGCGCTTGCAGCGTCGGAAGCTCGGCAATTGGCGGCATTGCGCGATGAGCGGAGACGCCGCGTCGCCAAGATGTCACGATGGCTCGGCGAAGCGGTGCCCGTAGAGCTCATCGCCCCCACACTAGCCCGTCACAAGGAAGAGGACTCGAGGGGCAACCGAACCGCTTCACCGCCGTCTGGACAGCTTGCCTTGCGGGGAGACTCGACCGCCTGGCAGCATGGAACGGATGAGGAGCTCTCGGTCGACAGCCATGGCACGAACCCGACGGGCCCGGCGGCCGAAGCGTCTTCGTCTCAAAGCCATGGTACAACATCTACCGACCGGCAATCTACGGCAAACACATTGCAGTCTTTCATGTCCATCGATAGCTCTGACTCCGAGGACGATGACGACGTTCGAGCACGGCAGACCAGGCGCGCTGCTGAGCTGCAGGGCCATTCTCCGGCAGGGCGCTCGCCGGCAACCTCACTGCGTAATATGGATCGGGAGGTGGTCGACGGCCTCTCCACCTACCGCCAATCCATCGACAGCTACGAGTATCTGCTGCGCAACGATCGACTGCGCTTGGCCGAGCTGGCCTCGATTTTTGGCGCCACTGGATCGGCGCATACGGCTGCCTCTGCCAGTGTCTCGTCGTATCGGCTGCACCGCGGCGAGTCGCCGTCGAGGTCATCGCTCCGCAGCGCGACGTCTGGCAGCCGTCTCTCGATGCGATCGGATAGCGGCGATGGCAGGCTGTCTCGGCATCGCAGCCAGCTCCTGGTGGGCGACGAGGCGCAGCGGCGTCCGTCGGCCGCGTTCCTCGAGCTGTCCGACTCGGAAAGCGACAGCAGCGATGCTGAAGATGCCGTCTCGATGGACTCGGACGGCGAGGGGCTGGCTGGCATCTACGGCTCGCGGCACAGCCGCCTGGCGCCGAACGACCGATCGCTGTCGAAGCTGTCCAGCTTCTTCGGGTCGACGCCGTCGCAGATCGTGCGCTCGCAGCGCCAGAGCCCCTACGCGCCCTCCAAGCCCGAGACGCTCAGGACCATGCTCCGCTCGCTCGAGGAGGAGGCGCTCGACGACGCCAAGCTCACCACCCTCCAGAAGTCCGAAGTCTCCCGCAAGGTCCATCTGCTCCGCAAGCGCACCACCAACCTCTTCTCCTAGCCCTCCACACTCCCGCTGCTTGACGCTCTTCCCGCTGCGCATTTCCGTCTACACAGAGCCGGCTGGTTCCGCTCCTTCCCGCCGCCTACCCTCCTTCGGCCTAGCAACCGCCCCGACCGGGCTTCCGCACTGTATTGTACGTCGTCGGGACAGACCGCCTCCCGCTCTCTTCTGGCTCATTGCAAATGATTGCGTACACAGCCCACCTGCTTGGGCGTGCTGACAGGCTATTTGATTAGACGAGGCGTGAAATAGGCGGCTACTGTGCTGCTGTGCGGGAGCGGGGAGGGCGAGGCAGCTAGTGGTCGAGGTCCTCCCAAGCGCGGCCGACGGTGTTCTCCAGGTCGGCGGCGGTGAGGTGTTTCGAGGCGGAAAAGTAGCCGGCGTGGATCTTGGCGTCGATTTCGACGCGCGAGTCGGCGGGGATGAGGTGCTCGGGGAGTTCGTAGCGGTTGATGATGGTGATGCCGCTGGCGACGGCGGCGTCGTGCTTCATGTTGCTCATCGAGATCCAGTTGGTGATGTGCGTGGCGCCGAGCCAGTGCAGGACGTCGGGCATGAGCGCCTGGAAGCGCATGTCCTTGATCCCGGCAATGTTCTCGGTCCGCCGGAAGTAGTCTGACGCCGAGTCGGCGCCGCGCTTGCGCGCGTTGTAGACCAGGTACTTGGTCACTTCGCCCAGCGCGCGCCCCTCCTTGCGGAAGTAGATCACCGCCCCCGCGCCCCCGCGCTGCGCCGTCTTGATGCACTCCTCGATCCCAAACAGCAGATACGGCCGGCACGTGCAGATGTCGCTCCCGAATACGTCCGAGCCGTTGCACTCGTCGTGGATCCGTACCGTCACCTCCTTGGTCGGGTCGCGCAGATCCTCGGGCCGTCCAAAGATGTAGACCGTGAGACCCGAGATGGGCGGGAGAAAGACCTTGAGGTCGTGGCGCGTAAGCAGTTCCGGGTAGGAACCTCCCGTGTCTTCAAAGATGGCCCGCCTGAGGGCGCCTTCGGTAACGCCCAGACGCTCGGCAACGCCTGGAAGATACCAGACTGGATCGACAGCCGCTTTGCTGACGTTGACTTCACAGCCAGGATTCACGTCATCGGCGACGCCCGGCAGCCGGATGCTTGGCACGACCACCTTGCCGTCGATAGGGAAGACGCCGGCGAGCTGCGCCTGGTCGAGTTCAGGCATCTTGATGTGCGCCTTGGTCAGCGAAGCGGTGGGCCGGATGTCGATGCCGGCGTCGAATTCCGACTTGTATACCACGGGCGCCAGATGGCCCCAGGGATCCATCGCCACAATTTTGGACGGGTCGAACCACGACGGGTTTGGCGGGATGTCGAACGGCGGCTCGGTGTTGGTGTAGTCGGGTCGATGGTTCGGGTTGAGCTGCCCCATGGCGATCGCCAGCGAGCGGTAGATCGAGTAGCTGCCGCCGTAAGCGCCTATGGCATTGCGTACACGGATCGAGTTCGGATGCCGACTGGCGACCACCGGTCCGCGCTGCCGTGGATCCGGAGCGGCCCAGTCGAGCGGCAGCGGCTTGATGCCTACTTGGCCCGGGTAGGTAGTGAGGATGACGCGAGACGAGTAGTAGCCATTGGCTGAGGTCGAGGCGGGCTCCGAGCCATTCGCTGGTAGCTTCTTGGCTGCCAGGTCAGGTGTGCCGATAGGCGTGGGCTGATTGGTTTGCGGGAGACCGTGAACTGGGTGCGCGGGTGGGCCGAGCGGTTGCGCCGGCGGAGAGGTGCCCAGCGTAATCTCTAGCGGCTGTGATGGCGAGAAGGTGTGCGCGCCGAGGGCGGTGAAACCGGAAGAGCTCTGGCGCCTGGCATGGGAAGACGGCGAGGGAAGCGTGGCTGCACCTTGTAGCGCATCGACCTGGAGTTATCCATCGTAGAGAGGATAAGGGAGGAGGCCAGACCAGTTAGCTCTCTGTCCACTTTGGCTGGACATGGCAGACAGACGCTTGCCGTCTCTGACAGAGGCAGCCACAGCGACTCACTTTGGCTTCCAGGCGAGAGTTCTTGATCCGGAGCTCAGTCAGCTCGTCCAAGATCTTGGTCAAGATCTGGTCTGTGGAGGCCATGGTGCTTCAGACTCCAGAGTCGCCGTAGTGATACCGGTACGTAGATGTGAGGAATCAGAGCGTGTTAGTTGCGGTATGGGTACCTAGTCTTGCGGTGGGTCAGCCAGTCTCGTGGTATCGGTACGTGGTCTTGCGGCGATCGGTCGGAAGGATGTGCTGTGCTACCAAAGGCCGTGATGGGACTAGGAGGCAGGAGGCAGAAGAAGGCGGAGGCTGGCAGACTAGGCGAAGGAGACGTGCTATATACGCTGAGGAAGGCGCTATCTGCACACGGCCGATTGCGATAGCCAAAGGCCCAGGACCTTGACACGGCTGCGCTCCGACACAGTCAC
Organism: Tranzscheliella williamsii; assembly: GCA_023212725.1. Lineage (NCBI taxonomy): Eukaryota > Fungi > Basidiomycota > Ustilaginomycetes > Ustilaginales > Ustilaginaceae > Tranzscheliella > Tranzscheliella williamsii. Next base: position 59,750 of record JALBYF010000053.1, on the reverse strand, counting down.
AGTCACAGCCACGGTCACGGTCAGTGGGCCGGAATAAGCTATAGGCCAAGCACGGTCCCTCAGTCTACAGTCCATGCCTAGCTGTTTGGCGGGTGGAATTGTGGAGCAGATAACACACGACAGCCAAAGCAACGCGCGTAGAAAATCGCTGTGATTGTGAACTGACTGTGACTGGCTGTGACTTGCGACTAGCTTGTGACTGGCCGATAACCGTCCAAAGCGCGCCCGTACTCTCAGAATCACAAAGGCGATTGTGACTGGAACGCGTGGCCCTCAGCGCAGCCGTCCGAGCTTCCGAAAGCGTGCCGCTCGCCTTGCCTGCCGTTGCCTGCCGCTGCTGTCGGCCGGTTCAGGATGCTCCGCTGGCCCTTCTCGAATGCAAAGCAGGCCTTGCACGCTCCGAGGCATGGCTCGCCCTGTCGGACCCGAGACGGAATGGGAGTGGGCGGTATGCCAGGGAATACGGCCGAATCACGGCTGGTCAATTGCGAATGTGGGGTGAATACCCGCAAAATGTAATTCACGAGCGGGATGCTGATCCCGGCCATCTAAGCTGCTGAGTCTACGACGGTGGTAAGCGCACGGCTATCCCCGGCACAGACAGCCGTCGTGGGACCGACCGACCTTCGGAGGTGGAACAAGCGGTCCAGCTATCGAACAGTAACTATCACCGCTTTCCGTAAAGCAGCCCTTCGCGGCAACAGTCGGGGGCGCCGCCCCGCTGATACCTGCCGACACCTGACCAGCGTGAACACGAGATAGGAGAAACCTCCAAGTCCTCCTTGACACCCGAATCCATAACACTCTTTCCAGTTCTCCCCGCGAATGGAAACAGCGGCAACCGCCAGAAGCTCACGACAACAGACGGTTTCTACGAGCAGCCTACTTCGGCTTACGCGCGGCTGCGGTAACCAACACGGACAACCTTTTTGGATCAGAATGCCGGTCCCAAAGGGATACACATAACGCAGCGAGGCTGGCAGAGAAGAGTGTAGCGTTGCATTGAATCTCGGTTCGTATCCACATTTTCAGCCCAGAGCCTCGTGCTTCATACGTTCAAGCAACCGCCGGACAGGGTCAAGTCTAGGGGCAAAGAAAGCCCAGTCGGTGAGCGTAACCTAGCACGCAGGCGCGACCGTTGTTCAAGTTCGCTTCTTGAGGTTGGTGCTCAACCACTCGAGACCCTCGTAGAGGCCGTCTCCGCTGGTAGCGCAAGTGGCCTGGATGAACCATTGTCGCTGCCTCAAGCTGTGCAATCCGAGCTTGTCGGTGATCTCGGCGGCGTTCATGGCGTTGGGGAGATCCTGCTTGTTGGCAAAGACAAGAAGCAAGGCATCCCGCAGCTCGTCCTCGTTCAGCATCCGCTGAAGCTCCTCTCGTGCCTCCGAAACTCGCTCTCGGTCGTTCGAGTCAACGACAAAGATGATGCCGTGGGTGTTTTGGAAGTCTGCAAATCAAGCGTCCCGTAGCCGTGGGTCAGACCACCTCAACCAACATGCGGTAATCCAGTATCGCGTTGCCATCTAGATACTTACAGTGTCTCCACAAAGGTCGGATTTTGTCCTGTCCTCCGACGTCCCAGACGGTGAAGGAGATGTTTTTGTACTCGACGGTCTCGACGTTGAAGCCTGAAGGTTTGTGATACAGCAACGATCGGTAAGATACTGCGAATCACCTTAAATAGGAGAATCCCATGGCGGGACACTTACCGATGGTAGGGATCGTGGTGACAATCTCGCCGAGCTTGAGCTTGTAGAGGATAGTGGTCTTACCGGCGGCGTCGAGTCCGACCATGAGAATTCCTATCATTTTGAAAAGGAAACATTGCGAAGGATTCAGTGTCAATGCCATAACAGAAAGGAGTGCCACAGCGCTTGCCAGCATCAGAGACAATGGTGAGGAACAACAGTGGGGAGGTACCGGAACAGATGTGCAGCAGACGTCATCTGCTGAGGATGGAGGCAGGCTCGATGAAGTGTGCGGACTTATCGCCCGCACTCCCACTCTGCCACTGAATCGCGGTATATTAGCGGCTGCGAGGATGGTACTTACGCATCTCCTTCTTGCCGAAGAGGCCAGAGAGCAGCTTGGAAATTGACATGCCCATCTTGAACGGATATAGGTCTCTGACCGAGAAGGTGAGGCTGGCGAAATTGGGTGAAAACGAAGGAGATAAAGTAACCGAAAGGACGATCCGTGCAGGCTGTCCGTGATACGAGCGTTTGATGGGACCTTTCCCTTGTTGTGGCAGGGTCACGCGAAAGAGCCGAGATGAAAGAGGAAAGAGGAGGTGATGCTGAGGTTGATGGTGGAGAAGACAGGTGCAGACGTGTAGGCGGGCGGACGCGAGACGATACGAAGACGAGCGAGCGAATTTCGGTGAGATGTGTGTGTGTGTGAGTGTTGCTGCTGGACGCTTACCTGTCCCCCCCTCTGAGTAGTGTCGTGGCGATGAACTCGCGAGTCAATTCTCGTCCAAGGTCTTGAATTTGGGCTCTTGTATATCCGTTGTAACCTCGCTTTGGCCGTCGTCTTGGCTTTTTTAGTTTGCTTTGCCCACGACAGCGCTGCTCCTGACCTGCCTAACCCCTTCTGATTTAGAAACGGTAATCTTCGAAAATCGTGGCCCGCGCGACTGTCGTAAATCTCAATACTATGCTCGCAAGCAGCTGGTGAAAGGAGAAGCAAGCGCGCGGTATTAATTCAATTGAACCACTGGGCGGAGCTGTTCTATGCTCTGCATGTGCCGCACTAGAAAGCTTCGAGAATCAGGTGTGACGACGATAACGCCGCGGGTACTGATGTGAGCGGCTGTCAGCAGGATGGACTTGGTCGACCTTGGCGGATGTCGTTACCCTTCATCTGGCCACGGTGGCTGTATTGTCAACTCGCGTAATTCGTGTGGATTCTGCGCTACAGTCTGCCACAGACAAGGTAAGGTGCTTCCAAGCAAAGTGATCAATGAGGCTCAGTTTCTTCAAAAGTCACATGCAGCAAGGCTTGTAGTCGAGATTTAACATAACTTGTTCTCCCACGAGCCATTAAAAGCAGCTACGGAGCTAAAGGCCTTCTGATCTATCCTGAAGGGGCGCAGAAAAGCACCTGCCGCCAGGATGGGCAGCGAGATGCTTTCGAAAGTCGCAGTGTATGTGTGTGCTTCGAGAATGCGGACGTGTTCTGCGGTCGGTTGGTGGCACGGGACTTTCGTGTGCATGATGTGCGCAACATAGCAGCGATGGATCGGCATCGGATCGTAAGCGGCAGACCCGGTGCCATGCAAATGGCCAGCACCCGATTCGTGCTGTTCCTCTGCCCGATGCTACGATTTCGAAATAGCCCGCTTAGCATTTTTCCCGCCGGGCCTGGCGTTCTTTTGGCTGGAATCCTTGCAAGCTTTGGTTCGCCATTTTCGACAGCTGGAAACAAGCGCAGCCGGCCGCCTTCCACATGTGATATGCTCGTTGCTTCATGTCAGCCAGGATCTCTGGCCCCCAATCTGACTATCCCTCTGCGTTGATTTCTCACATGAGTCTGCAGCTGTGCGCCTCTCATCCTCGGGCCCTTTTCCCCCGCCATGCCGTGGCGTATGTCAGTAGCGAGCTTCAGTGAGACCCGCTACATTCCCCTTTCAGAAGAAGAATCATGGGCGTTGCCTGAACAGTCGCTGACAACACTGCCCCATTCGGAGCTCGGAACGGTCAAACTGTCAAGACTGTCAACAACGACAGCTGATAGCTGCCAATATGACAACATCGCACGCTTCCAGTGCACGTTCAGCCTGCAATGATCGACAGGCTGTGAGACACACTCCAGCCGATTGTCCACAGAGAAGCATCTGCATAGCAGCGCTTTAGCTATGTTGCTGTTTCCCTCGCTTCCATGTCAGCAAGCGAGCCCCATGGGTCGCAGCGGAGCTGAGAGCTGTGTTGTTGTTCGTCGTCCTTCCGATATTTGACCACCCTGATCCTTGCGAGGCGGCCTATAATATCCATAAGCCATCGCTGCCTTCGTCCTGCATCCCTGTTTCTCCATTATAGCTACTTCCCTCTACCTCACTCCCTGTCTCGATCCCCTACCCCCTCCCAGACCTCTTACACTCTCTTTATCCTCCTTCCCGGTTACGTTTGCTCTCTTTATCTCGTCCAGGGCCTGCTTCGCTTTCCACTTACATTCTGTCTTCCCACACATTACGCTCTTTTTGACGAAACTGCTATATATCCCGAGAACCACTCGATACCCACTTCCCTCGACACGAAAAGCGATAAGAATCCACTTGGTTCACCACGACGTAGTATGCCGTCCTTTTCCGCGAATCGCCAAGGCCGCCCACGTCCTTCAGATATCGCCTTTAACCGCAAGAAAACGCAAGATGAGAAGCCATGGCCTTCCCCGTCTTTCAACAGCTCCATGTCGCTGGGCAACGTCGATGATGTCTTCCTCGATTCTTCTCGATCGGCAGATCGGCTGAAGAACGCCTATCTTACGCTGCCAGCGACACCCTCAAGCCTCAGCGGAGGCAGCTCCCCTGGGCAACGCATGGAGCGGCTTCCAAGCCTTACAGACCTCTTCAGCAAAGACATACTATCTGTTTCCCCGGTTAGCGCAGGCTTTCCGGTCAGCGCCGGGTTTCCATATACTCCCAGTTCTGTGAGCCACTTGGGGGAAGATATGCGTCGAGGCTCGTCCTCTTCGGCTTCCTCCAGTCGAACACCGTACTGGGGCTCTGGTTTCTCCAGCTCTGAAGGGTCCAGCTCTATCGGGCCTCCAGCTACACCTCTGTCGCCCTATTTTCAAACCGATGGGAAAGTGCCAATGATCTCTCCTCGATCGACTTTTACGCAGCAACGCACCCCTCCCGGCTCGGCTGCGCGTGAGATTGACATCGACGGTACTCCAAGAGCCTATTCGCAATCAGTCTTGGACTTCAGGACTCGATACAATGCTAGCGAAGCATCTCCGAAATGCCCTGGTGCTCCTCTGATCGGCATTGAGACGAGAGGCCATTTCGCAACACCGCCATGGGCCACTCGATCGCAGATGCGCTCCATCGGATCTTTTCCATCTTATCCTTCTGCTGTAGAGGGGCCGAGTGCATCACCAAAGTTTCCCAAACAATCGACATTGATGGAGCGAGAAGCCATGGTGAAGCTGAACGAGGGTATGCCGAGAGCAAGAGGCCTGGTCGGCCTCGGCATTCAGATGGGGATCGCTGCTTCGAGCCCTGCCGCCAAAGCCGAGTCGGCAACTAAAGGCCTAGAAAGGCGGGTAGGCAGCCAGGAAAGCTCTCCGAGCGAAGAAAGAAGGGGCCAGCAAGCAGCCATCTTGCACACGGGCCTCACACCCATGGTCAAAGCATCGAAGCTTGCCAATGGCTCCGAGACCCCCACTCGAAAGAACAAGTGCAGCCCATCGTTCAAGAGCTCGCCTTCCGAACAAGCGGTGTCTTCTCCCTCGGCCAACCAGAAGCGAGGTGAGCCGTCCAAGACGCCTCTCAAATCGCGACCGATGTTCCGACTGGACAATGGTTCCGCGAAAAAGTCGAGCCGGCCGACAGGACACAAGATGAGTCCCAACTCTTCGCCCTGGGGTGTCTTTGGCGGCAAAGACGGATGGAAGCCCCTCGCGGCGCCCAACGTATCTCGGGCGGTCAACGAGGCCAACAAGCAGCTAACTCCCGTTGGCGATGGCCAGCCTGCTAGCAAAGGCCGAAGCGTGCTGGCCGAGACGGCATGCACTACCCCCAACGGCAAGAGGGAGGCGCTGGCTGACGGTAACGGCCTTACTCCATCCAAGAGATTCCGCACTGGCGCAGGCGCTTCGTGCTCGTCGACCAAAGAGAACGTCGTGCCATCGCCGCTCAGCTTCTCGCCGGCCAAACGAGCTCAGATACTCTCTCCGCCGCGTAGAGACTCGCCTACCGCACTGCCATTATCCACGATCCGCTGATTGACTCCTCTGCGTAACGACACAAAAAATGAAATTACGACTATGCCTCTACATGCTTGCCTTGACCCTGCTCGTGCACCCGTCAAGAACGCCTTGCCAACCGCGAACATACCAACATCAGTAGTCGTCGTGCCGCGAGCACCACTTATCAAGCGGAAAGCCGGCAAACAGAGTTGTGATCTTAGAGCTCCGTTTACGAGAGGAGTCGTCTCGTTTGACGACTTCTGACTGCGGCTGCCGCTGCTTCCGATTCATGTGGAAGGGATTGTTAAGGTGGCCGCCGCGCAATTCGCCGATATACGCGTCGCAAATTGGAAAGTGTTGGTGTGAGATTCAGACGCGGTCGAAGCGTTGAGCAAAAGACGCGTAGCAGCTAACATGACGGCCACGCCTCAGCTTCACGAAAGGTTGGGACGCATACGCTGTGCACTTCACGCATATGGAACATGAGTCGGCAGACTTCGTGACAGTCATGCTGAAGGTCATCACTGCACGAGCGGCACTGGCCCTGTTACGCTTGCTCCGTTTGCCGCGTAGCTACATGTGACAAGAAATGCGCACGCGACTGTAGCGGCGAGTTTGGCGTGGACGTGGTGCTGCGCGCCTGATTAGCGGGGATGAACGCTCTGTAGCATCACACTCACAATCGCAACCGCAATGACAAAATCACACTCACACTCACGACCACAATCACGATGTGATGGTGAGGCGGGGCGAGCGATGATGTAAGAAGTAGGTCTGAAGCCGAAAGGGGAATGTGCCTATGCGAAAGCCTCGCTTTCTCTTGGACGTGACAAACACCAAAATTCGTGACGAGACGCGAGGGTCTTTTTGAAGTCACAATCACAAGCGTAAGTGATTCCGACGAGCCATCAATCACGAGCCGTGAACTGCGACCGTTACGGGCTCAAAGGCAACTCTGTCCCAACTTCCACTTGCCTCTTCCCACAGTCCACGTCGGTCTCTCTGGCCGGCCGAGAAGACGTTCACCACTCACCACATCCGCGCCATTGCACGCTCAGCAAACAGCATATATGCTCACAAGGCGAGGCTTCACCTTTCGCCTCTCCGACGCCAGCACTGTCTCCTCGGCCTCGTCCAGTCACCCAATCACGGTGCCCAATCCGTCAGGTTGGCCGGCTAAGCCCATCAGGCGTCTTGTTCGCTACTTCTGGGCTCGAGGCGTGATCGGCAGCTCTGCCACGCCACTTTGCCGTGTTTTGATTTGCGGTCCGCAACGCTACTTGTCACCAGTCGCGCATCGTCCTTGGCGCATACATCCCCTTTCGCAGCATACATCGGCCCCATTTGCGCCACTTTTCTCGCGCAGAGCTAGTGAGCGTCCATCACAAACGCACAACTGCGGCAGATAACACGTCTCCGATCAGCTCAACATCCACAGCCTGCTTTCCCGCTTCCTCAGCCTGCTTTCTCGCTTCCTCAGCCTGCTTTCTCGCTTGCTACCTTGCCCTCGAAACCCCAAACAAGAGTGCTTTCACTATCACCACCATATTTACTCGCCAATGCCCATGACACACTTGCCTTCTAGCCAAAACGGCCCTTGCATGTCTATCTGAGCCCACAGGACAAGAAGGTCACGGTAGTAGTGGTCTTCATCGTCTCGCCAAGCTTGTCTCACCATGAGCGCTCAGGATCGAGGCGCCAGCCGCATACCTCTCAGCATCAAGAACATCTCTACACAGGATGCGTCCTTGCGCAATGCCACCATCCCTCGCAAGCCGGCTCAGCTTCCATCAACGAGCCAGAATGCGGCTGCACTCGCGCAAGGTATACGCTCCCGTGCGGCGATAAGCCGGCTGCCCAACTTTGTATCTCGCTCTCATTTCGACCTTGATCGCGCCAACCAGGAGAATACGTCTGTACATGCAACCACACCCAAAAAACGAGTTGTGCCCCCGGATCACACACACTACCGCAACCTGCCCCCCGACAGTCCCAGCAAAAGAAGCCGATCCTCCAAAACGGATACGGGCAGCAGCACCAACGAGCCGAGTACAGGCACAACGGCAGCCCTGGCCAGCGATCTCAACACCATTCGCGTGGCCGAAGCGCGTCGACCTGCGCAGCTGCCGCACTCCATCCCGCCGGGTGCGCCTGCCCGTAAAAGCGCTCACACCGCCGCATATAATACAAATTACGGCAAGACGCTCAGGATCGACAGAGCCAATCGTGTACCACCAGGGGAAAGAGGCGCCGTCGAGCATAGCATACCAAATGACAAGGAGATATGGAGGCAGAAGTTCCTACGCGCCTTCCCCAACTTCATCTTCCATTTCGACTCGATGGATGATACCACAGCAAAGATGCTCACCAGGTACATCCAGCATCTCGGCGGCTCGGTCGATCAATTCTTCTCCCGCAAGGTGACCCATGTGATTACCACCAGAGACATCCCGGAAAGGCCCGTTGAGGCGGATGCACAGGCAGCAAGAGAAACTACCAGCCAGGAAGAAGCAGCGAAGGAACGGGCGGGCAGAGACACGACAAAAAGGCTCTTTCGCCCCACGTTTCTTGCATCGCGCATTTCCAGCAACAAGACCACCGGCGAAGCTGCACAGACTCGGCCTCTGCCCCTCTTCTCCGAACGCAATCCCTTCGACGATCGTCCAGCGGCACGTCCCACCCCAAGCTGGCCTTCCAACGACATCCTGGTCAAGGCGCAGACCTTCGGCATCAAAATTTGGCGTTCCGAAAAGCTGCAAAATGTCCTTTCCGAGTTGCTCAACAAACCGCTGCGTAGTCTGCAAGGTACAGGCAAACAGGACCTCTCCCAGATGCTCGAAAAAGAAAAGATTTACGGCACTTTCGAGAGGGATCCCAACGCCGCCAGCCGAAGCTTCCACTTTTTCGATAAGAAGGACTATTACGTGCTGGTGGAAGATGCAACCCTCGAGCATCGTCCCATCATGTGCAAGGAATTTGAGAACACGCGTGCGGACATGAAGAAGAATTTTGTGCCGCCCTGGCCAGTGATTTACGGCAACACTGAGGGCCGATGTCCCTTCACGCTCTATCAACCCAGGGAAAATGAGGAAAGCCCCCTGTCGCTGCAACGACGCAACAATCACCAGAGTCTGCGGAGAGTAGTGTCGCTCAACAACATGGCTCGCACCGCCCAGGGCCCAGTAGTGCCACAGGCAACGGCGAGCCGCCGTTTGGGAGAGCGCGGCCAAGGCGATAATCCGATGGCATCGGGGAACAGCATTTCGATCACCTCCAACATTGCATCGACCACCTCAGCCGCATTCACAGACAACCATACCGGCCTTACCGTTGGCCTTCCGCAGGACCGGCGAGTGGCCGAGCTGAATCGCAGGATGCACACGCCCTTTGCAGCCCAGCCAAACCGCCCGATGAACGCCAGTCCTGCCAGTGTATTGGCTGGCAGCGTAGGCAGTGGTCTTGGACTCCATCGTGACGGCGAATCCCCTGTTGGCCCCCCGCCCCTTCAACAACACGGCACAGCGGATCAGGGAGCGACGGTCCGAAGGATGCTGGGCCTCACCAACCAAGATCCGCATGCCTTTGCGCGCGAGTATCCGGGGATACGCCGCTCGATTAGTACCGGCGCAGTAGCACGGTCCGAGTCTGCCAAGAAACCTGGCTATTGCGAGAACTGCCGTGTCAAGTATGAAGACTTTACCGAGCATATGTACAGCCGGAGGCACCGCAAATTTGCCACCGATGACGGCAACTTTGTCGACATCGATGCTCTGATCATGCGCGTCCAGCGGCCACCGCTTGCACACTACGACGAGGACGAGATTAGCAATAACAGCGTCTACCTCGAAGAGATTGCTTCTTCGCAGACAGAGGAGGCGACGCTAGCCAACGACGATACCAGCGACTCTGCTGGTTCCCTAGCCGAAGCATGCCTGCGCGACAAGCATGCGTTCAGCGAACGGCACAATGGCCCGCCAAGCCCCGCGCAGGCGTTCTGATCGTCTGCGCCCGCGCTGCTATCGTGCGCCTCGTGTCAAATCCCAGACCCTTTCCCCGCCTCACCCGTGTTGTGATTCAACCACCCTGCATTTTCTGCGCTAGCATCTGCCCCACCCTGTAGGCACCACACTTGCCCATACCACTGCATGCTGTTGCGCTGCTGCTCCCTCTGCATGTCTTCCCCGCATCACCATTCCCATCCACATCGAGTCCCTTCGCAATGCAACTTTACTCATTCGTTTGCCCAATGGTCCGCTAGAAAATCGTGCACGCTTTCCGTGGTGAGCTGCCGCTGTATAGCAGGTCAGGCCAATGCAAGGCGGAGACGATATGGTGTGCATGCGAGAATAAGATACAGACGTCGGACGGGGGCTGCGGACCAGAGCTAGGGGGCGAAGGAGACGGGTCGGACGGTGCCGTCGGCGGCGAGGATGCCGCAGATGGGGGAGCCGTTGATGCTGAGCCACTGGATCGTTTCTCCGGGGCGGGCGATGCGGGGTTTTGGGGTCTGGGGGAGGTTGGGGGGGAGGGCTGGCTGGAAGGTGGGGCGGGAGGGGGCGGGGGTGGTGGAAGAGGGGGGTGGGGGTTGATGGCGGGCGCGGGTGGGGTTTTTCTTGGGGCGTGCGGCGGGGTTGGGGCGGGGGGAGGGGGCGGGGTCGTCGGCGGGGCGCTTGGGGGCGCGAAGCTTGGCGGGGGAGGCGCGCGCCTTGAGACGCTCCCACTCGTCGCGGCCGGCCTCGAGATGCTGCACGGGTGCACGCCCCATGAAGCGGTGAATGTCGGCACCGTACTCGTCGACGAACTCGGCAACGCTCAGCTGGCGCACCGCGCGCGGTATGCGCTCGATTGCCACGCGCATCCGCGCCATCGACGACTGCACCCCCATCTCCAGCAAAGCCCGCAGCCGCCCCACCCGCGCCTCCGCCTCCAGGTCGTAGTTCTGCAGAAACGCCTGGATCTGCTCCTCCGGCAGCCTCCTCCCCGCCCCAGCCGCCTCCGGCGTCACACAACGCCCCTCCTCCGCCGCGCTACCCTTCTTGCTCTTTGCCTTGCTCGTTTTCTTCGTCGCCGCTGGCTGGGATTCCTTTCCGCCTTCTCCGCCCCCGCTCAGCATCACATTGCTCGTGCGCGCATCCTGCTCCCCAAGCACCTTCCTGGCGCTTCTGCTAGGTTTCGGTTCCGTGCGCTTGGGCTGGGAAAGCTCTGCAAGGATCGGGGCATTCTCGTCCAGAACCGGGTCGGAAGACGCTGTCGCCTTGCTGGAGGTTTTGGCTGACCTGACGGACCGCGCGCCCTTTTTCGCAGGCATGCTGTCGATGCTAAGCGCCAGAGTCCAGGCACGGGCGTGCGGATGGTAAGCGTATCACAGCGCAAGCTACGACGAGCATCCAGCAGATACACTAGAGAGCGAGAGAAACGGATGGTAGTCGACGTTCATAACTAAGCCGGAGTAGTAGAGGTCAAGCGGCCTCGCCCTCCGCCTCTGTCAGATTCTGCGGCCAAGAGCAACACCGCGACGCGAGCGGAACCGACACGTGACGAGCCTCTTGCCGCTCCAAATGTAAATCACAAGGGGTGAAAGCAAATCAGCTAGCTCTTCTTATACAGATGCCATACCTCTCTCTCTCTTTTCTGTGGTCTCTAAGTCGATGGCATTGCATTCATTGTGACTGATGTGTTGATATACAGACAGGCAGTCAGGTCACTGGATGTGTGGCATGTGATGAAGCTAGGCCAGTAGTAGGAACCATTTTAAGGTGTAGCATGATTCTAGACCATCCCCACCTGCCTTCATCCTGCTGGCCCCCTGACATTTTCTTCTGCCGATGACCTCTGTACACCCTCCCCTCACCAGCTTCATATGCCCCTCATCTGCAGATGGTGTTGTTACGGGTTTGGGGAACCTTGGGCCGGTATAGCTCAAGGGGCAGCCGTCATGGCGCTGCCGTGGCCTTCATATAAAAAGTACAGGTGCATAAACAGTTCCCACCAGCGGACATGGTGCTAGCGGGTCTACCCACTGTTCGGGTGGAAGAGAGACTATGTATATAGGCAGCGCTTTCGAGACTGGAGGAGGACTGGTTCCTCATCCAGTCTAGTTAAACTAAAACATATCTCTACCTCTCGGTATAGTTCGTAGGGTCCTACGAACTATACTCCGGTACGCTGAGTACTGATAGGCGGGTGCACAACACGCGCGCCTAGTTACGCTGACACCAATCGCCCCAGCGCTGTAGCGTCTCTCGCTACAGCGATATCAATTGTCGTCGCACTACAGGGTAAAGGGTCGCCACCCGTAGTGCGTCACTCTCTGTCGTCACCGCCATTGAGTCCCTGAACGGGCGACTCACACGGTGGTCCTAGGGCTCACATCGCCCTACGGAATAACCACCATTACAGGTGTCAGGTCTTGCCTCTTTGTTGTCACAGTCATTCACCAGACTCAGGTCACCCACCACACTGAGCATGCACACAACACCCTTTGTTACGGTTGTCCACCGGGTCTCAGGTCTTTTCCTGGGCGCCGTAGTATAAACTACGTAGCACCTGCCCCTATCTCGGCCAGATCCTTACCCCATAACTGTCTTATAGCGTAGGGCGAGGTACCTTTGCCGTTGATTGTGATTCCATATCAATCATGAATATCCAGTCTGGGTGAAGTTGAGGTGAGTGATAAAGGCGATTAGGCAATGACGCCGTTCTGCACGTGTAATTTCAACTTGCATCTTCCCATACTCGCTGCTGATGATAATTGCTCCTGCCTGCCTTCTTCCACACCTGCTTCATTGCCTATCGTCACTGACCAAACCGCAAGAACAGACATCGTTCCGGCGACACTCTTTGCTACGACGATGAGGCTCGTAGCAGTGCCTTTGGCTCGAGCGCGCCCGACGTCGCATCCGATCACCACCTTTGTCGCTCAAACCGCTTCGAGGGCCTCCGAACAGGCGTTGGCGGCAGCCGCAGCGGATGCGGTCAAGAAGCAACAAGGTGGCAACCCATCGCAGCTGCCGCTGTCGAAGCGTCTCTTGAATAGAGCTTCCGCCTTCTGGGTGGATCTCGGCCGCACCGACCAGAGCAGCACGCTCGACTGGAAGAGGCGCACCTACGTGACCGGCGAAAAGCTGATGGATAGGATCGAGTATCAGGAATGGGCACTCAAGGGCATCGACCCGGCCCTGGGGCCCAGCCTGATCCGTGGCAGGGCAGAAGAGACAAAGCCGAACGATGACCAGGGCATCCCCCGGTTGGATCACATTCCCCTGCTCTACCCTGCCTCGCTCCTCCAGCCAGCACCGCTAATGCAAAGCCTGAAGAAGTTGACCGACCACAGAACCCCGCATCATTATCGAAGATTCTGGTACTGTGTGGCGGGCATGCCCATCACCATCCCCTTCGCGCTCGTTCGTAAGTACACGCCGAGAAGTCCCTTACCCTTCGAGCAGCTTCTCCGCTAGTCGAGCGACTTGGAAACGCGACTGACTCTCCATCTTTCATCCTCGCCACAGCTGTCGTCCCGAATTTACCCTTTTTCTACCTTGTATACAGGGCATGGAGCCACTGGAAAGGTGAGTGGTACTGCCGATAGGGGCCGTGTGCCATGCCACAAGGGCTGACCACGTGAACTTATTTGACCGGTCGTCCACAGCCTACAAAGCTTCACAATATCTTTCGGGCCTAATAGCGCAAGACCGGGTGCAGCCAACGGAGAGCAAAGAGCTCGACGCAATATTTCAGCAGCCTGCACCGCCATTAGATCCTGAAGCCACGCCGGAGCCAAATACCTCGAAGCCGCCGCCAGAGGTCGATCCGAGGATGCTCCTGCTCCCACATCAGATCGCCATGCTGATGGACAAGATGGACTTCCCCGAATGGGTGAGGGCCGACTTGCGCCGAGCTCGACTGCAGATCGACAGAGTCACAGCAGAAAACAAGCTCGACGAACTGGAGGCTGATGTGGAACCGACGCAATCCGAGCCCCCAAAAGAAAAGTAACGACTGCACATACTAGCTGGTAATAGAGACGCCTTCAGCACATTTCATTGATCACAGTCGCTTCAAGCGTCGTCTGGAGTACCCAGGTTTTCGCTGGCAGGTGTCTCAATACTCCAGGCTCGGCAGTTCAAACGTCGCGCTAGGGCCGGTGCGGTGGACCTCGATGGGCCCTTCGAAGTCGTCCTTGGGGTCGATGGCCTGTGAAAGGGTAACGGCAGAGTGGTGGGAGCGGCAAGTTAGCATATGTTGCTGGCCGGCGTGGGCAGAGGAGTGGAGGCTGAGCAGCCGTCGGGCGACTTACACCGTAAATGTGGCCGAACACGGTGCCGATGGCAGGATCGAACTGCAGCTTGATCGGGCTGGTGCGCTCCCTGTCGACGCTCGCTCGCCTGAAGGCGTAGAGGTAGAGCGTGTCACCGCACCCGCTTGCCGAGCCGAAGAAGCGCTCCAGCGTCCCGGGCAGCTGGTCTGCAGAGGAGAGGTGCATGAAGCCGTCCTTCTTCTGTGTCGCGGCGCAGCGGGCGCGCACGATGGTAGGGCAGACTAGTGTCAGATCTCAGCGGCCGGCTATGCTCGCATCGCGCCCGGCGATGCGCCGACGGCACTCCATAGCATACTCACGTCCAGCGCCGTGCCGGTCCATCCCGTGGCTGGCAAGCTCTCCTTCTCCGAAGGAGTAAGGATCTTGTACAGCACCGTGCAGGTCGTAGGATCCCTCATCGTCTAGGCTGCAAGGTCGATCAAGTCAGTAGAAGTCTATTGTGACGTGCCAAAGCTGAAAGAGAGAGCGCCGTTCAGCCTTTTAGCCGGTGGTATCCAACCATTCCAAACTCTAACAGAGATTGTGATCGAATCTTCCGCAGCCTCCACTCGCACTACTCACACTCCCACTCCCACTCCCACTCACACTTGTGACCCTACCTTCACTTCGGTAGTGGTGGTTCTCTTGGCCACGACTTTCAGGCCCCAGGCCGTTTGCTCTCCACGCAGTCTTGTCTAGGTCCCGCTGAGATGGCGATAGATGGCAAAGTCGGCGCGGTCGGCGCCTACAACCATGCTGTGGATCGACTGCGTAAAGCACAAGGAGCTGTTCCTCCGGAAACGCCTGCCCCAACACCCGACGCCGTCATCAGCCAACTGGTGGATGACTTTCTCACGCCGTCGCCAGTGCTATCGCCCCACGAGCTGACGTTGTCCCAGACGCACTGGAGCAGGAAGCCCAAGCTTGACCACATGCTATGGGCAGAGCCAAGCACGTCGCTCCACTCGCTCGAGTTCGTCCGCGCAGGCTTGGAGGGCCGCATCGTCTCCTACCGCGAGGTGTCTCAGACCGCTGCACCGTTGCTCGACTCCAAGTCGTCTGCCTCGCTAGCGCGTAGGCCTGCCTCTGCTACCAATTTCGTTCGCGGCAAGTCCGCCTACGTGCCCTTCGCTCCAGGAGGGCTCGAAACCGAAGTGATGAAGGATACCGGCAGCAACGATGCCGACCCGGAAGCCCTCAGTGAGGTCATCCGCGCCGAAGTGTCTGAGATGGAAGAGACGCTCTCGTCAGGCAGAGGGCTTCGAACCGTAGCGCCGGGCCTCAGCCGAGGCTTTGTGGACCCTGACGCTGAACAAGACGAGGAGGCCGAAGATGACGTGTATGCCCAAGCCGCCGCAAAGTCGGACGACGTCGGACTCGGGCTGACCCCCATCCCCGTCTACCGTCCGAGGGAAGACCTCTCCTCCTCCTCGTCGCACCGTCACGGCGACAAGAAAGGCAGTGCCGCCCCGTCCAACGCTCAAGACGCCGAGCTCGATGAGCTGCTACCCATAGAACGGCCACAGCCGCTCCTTCCGAAGCGCACCGCAAGGATCGATGCTAAGAGAGACTGGGCCCATGTCGTGGACGTCAACCAGGCTCTGACCAACTTTCATGACCTTGTACCACAGATGGCCCATTCCTTTCCGTTCGAGCTTGACACCTTTCAGAAGGAGGCAGTGTACCACCTCGAGCAGGGCGATTCGGTCTTTGTCGCTGCGCATACGAGTGCTGGTAAAACGGTCGTCGCAGAGTACGCCATCGCCCTCGCCCAGAAGCACATGACACGCTGCATCTACACTTCCCCCATCAAGGCGTTATCCAACCAGAAGTATCGCGACTTTAAGCAGACCTTTGGAGCGTCCAATGTCGGCATCCTTACCGGCGACGTCCAGATCAACCCAGAAGCACCCTGCCTTATCATGACCACCGAGATTCTCCGGAGCATGCTGTATCGAGGTGCAGACCTGATCCGCGACGTCGAGTTTGTCATCTTTGATGAGGTCCATTACGTCAACGACCAGGAGAGGGGCGTGGTGTGGGAGGAGGTCATTATCCTTTGTCCGCAACACATTAACCTCATCCTGCTGTCGGCGACCGTACCCAATACGAAAGAGTTTGCCGACTGGGTCGGCCGGACCAAGAAGAAGGACATCTACGTGATCAGCACGCCGAAACGTCCGGTTCCCCTTGAGCACTTTCTCTACGCAGGCAAAGAAATGTTCAAGATCGTGGACGCCAAGTCGCAGTTCCTCGGCAGCGGCATCAAGGAAGCCGGTGAAGCGCTCAAGCGAAAGCAAGAAAAGGAGCGCGAGGCCAATGCAGCCGCCGGGGTCCCCGCCAGAGGGGGCCGAGGAGGGGGCGCCTCCGGCTCCAACTCCCGAGGCGCCCGCGGCAGCATGACGCCCGCACGGGGTGCCGCTGGCAGGGGTCGTGGCGGCGGGACCATGGGCACCACTACGGTACGGACCGGCTTGGACAAGAATCTCTGGATCCACCTGGTTGGCAACCTGCGCAAGAAGGATCTCCTCCCCTGTGTCGTCTTTGTCTTTTCGAAAAAGCGATGCGAGGAGTATGCCGCCAGCATGCCCAACACCGATCTGAATACGGCCAAAGACCGGTCCGAAGTCCACATTCTCATTGAGAAATCGCTGACGCGGCTCAAGGGGACCGACAAGGAGCTGCCCCAGATCAAACGTATGCGGGACTTGCTGGGGCGTGGTATCGGCGTTCATCATGGTGGATTGCTGCCCATTGTAAAAGAGATTGTGGAAATTCTTTTCCAGCGCGGCCTGGTCAAAGTGTTGTTTGCCACCGAGACGTTTGCGATGGGCGTCAACATGCCGGCCCGGTCGGTGGTCTTCTCCAGCATCCGCAAGCACGACGGCCATGGCTTCCGAGAGCTGCTGGCGGGCGAGTACACGCAGATGTCCGGTCGCGCAGGCCGACGTGGACTGGATGCTACAGGTGTGGTGATTATCAATGCGGCAGAGCAGCTGCCGGAGACGGCGGTGCTACACAAGATGCTGCTGGGCCAGCCGAGCAAGCTTCAGTCGCAGTTCCGGCTGACCTACAACATGATCCTCAACTTGCTCCGTGTCGAGGCGCTCAAGGTGGAAGAGATGATCAAGCGTTCCTTTTCCGAGAATGCTGCACAGAAGATGCTTCCCGAGCAACAAAAGAAAGCGCTAGAGCTGGAGAAGAAGCTCAGCAAGGCGCCGAGGCCGTCGCCGGCGGAGCTGGACGAACAGCTGGGCACGTTTTACGATCTGTGCTCGGCGGTCGATTCTTCGAATCGGTCGATCCACGAGCTGGCCTTGGGTCACCAGCAGGGCGCCAAGCTCTTTGGTGGCGGCCGAGTGGTGTTGCTGCGGGATACGCATTTCGAGTTTGACGTGGCGGTGATTGTGCGGCAGGTGTCGGCGCTGGAGTTTCTGGTGCTGGCGGCGGTGACGCCGGCACGCAAGCGCGGGGAGCTGGACGCGCCGGCGGCGGGTGGGGTGTCGGGGCGGGTTGCACCGGTGTGGCCGCCGCGCCTGCCGGTGGAGGAGGGGACGGATGTGGTGTACGAGCTGCGGGAGGTGGCGCTGTCGAGCATTGTGCTGGTGACGGACCAGACGGTGAAGCTGGACGTGCCGCTGGTCATGGCTCACCGGATCAGCGCCATGAACCGCGCGCTGGAGGCGCTTGTGCCCGTGCGCGCCGCGTTCGCCGCCGCGCCCGACGCACTGAAGCAAGTAGACTGGTCAAAGCTCCGCCGGCTCGACTTCCAAGAGGCGCTCCGGAGCCGCGACGGCTACGTCCACAAGCTTGCCCAGCACACCGCCTTGCGCACCGACCCGCACTTTGCCCACAACTACGCCCTGGTCGCCGCATACAAGGAGATTGGCCGCGAGCTGGAACACGTTTTGCGCCTCCAGTCCGACGAGAACCTCGAGCTGCTGCCCGACTTTGAACAGCGCCTGAGCGTGCTCAAGACACTGCGCTACGTCGACCCGATCACCGAGTCGGTGCTGCTCAAGGGCCGCGTGGCGTGCGAGATCAACTCGTCCAACGAGCTGGTGCTCACCGAGCTGATCCTGGAGAACGTGCTGGTGGACTACGAGGCCGAGGAGCTGGTTGCGCTCCTCTCTATCTTTCTCACGCAGGAGAAGACGGACGAGGTGCCCGAGCTCGACGGTGCGCTGCGGAGCGGCTACGACAAGATCCTCGAGATCGCCGACCGCGTCGCCGCCGTCCAGCTGCAGAACCAGCTGGCGGCCGAGGACTTTTCCGCCGCGAGCCGCATCGCGCTCGTCCGCGTCGTCTACGAGTGGGCCCGCGGCACCGACTTCGCCACCATCGCCAGCATGACCGACATCCAGGAGGGCTCCATTGTCCGCGTCATCACCCGCCTCGACGAAACCTGCCGCGAAATCAGAGACGCCGCCCGCGTCATCGGCGACAGAGACCTCGCCGAAAAGATCCAGCACTGCCAAACCCTGATCCGCAGAGACATTGTCTTTGCCGCCAGCTTGTACTTCTAGCCCTCTCCACCGCATCTCCCACTACATAGACCCCGTCCTCCTCCACCCCTTGAGGCTAGCAACACGGGCCAAAAAGCAATGGAAGAAATACATGATGCTGGATTGAAAGCAAGAGGCGACAGTCAGATGCAGGTGGGATGGTGGAGCTAGGCGACGGGCGGGCCGCCGGGGACATCAAGCGTCGCGCCGTTTTCGGTGCCAAACATCGCGTCGGTCGAATTCGCAGCCTCGGTAGCGGATTGCGTCTTGGCGGCGGCTTCCGCGAGCTGCTGGTCGTGTTCCGTAGCGGCAAGGTGATCAGCGTGAGCGTCGAGCAGCGGGGCTGCTGTACTCTGCTGGTTGCGCGCCTCCTCGGTATCCTTGAAAGCCTCCGATGTAATGTCGGGCTGGGCTGGAGGAGCAGGCAGATCCGACTGGCTCCCGTTGGCGCCCTGCTCACCTTTGGCATATGCTTGGAGGGCCGAGTGGGAGGCAGAAGCCGAGAGGGGCACCGACATTTGCGTCGCCACGGTCTTTTGCGAGGGCGTGCGGTGCAGGCTGACACGGTCCGAGCGGGCACCCGCACCGCCATAGACACCCGGAGCGTACATGGCTTGGTGCGAATTCTGCCCGGTGGCGCTGGCAGCCACCGACTCTCTGGTGCGAGAGGAATCATCGCTCCCGCGGCGGCTGAGGGGAGGTAAGGCTTTCAGAGAGGCATAGGTGTCGCTGCTGTTGCGCCTTTCTCCTAAAAGACTGCCACCGATACTTCGGGCGCCTCCTAGGCTGGGCGCATGCTGGTGCCCTCGGCTGCTTGCTGCCCCACCGAAACTCATCGCGGCTGTAGACGAGGCCAGAGTAAGCACGCTAGCATTGTCCGAAGGGATACCAGCCGGATGGGGATTGTTGATTGGATGAGGCCGAGAGTGCGAAGGCACTGTGATGTAGGGGTTGACATTGTCGTGAGCGCCGCCGACCTGACCGCTGCTAGAGCGAGAGGTGCTGGGAGGAGCAAACTGGATGGCAGGGCCGCTGTCTCTCTCTCGCTGACCGGAGGCTCCGGCGCTGAGGCGATGCGAGGCGCCAAAATCGTCACCGCCTTGACGAACCTGGGCAATGTGCGTTGTAGGTAGAATGGTTGGCTCGCGTGTATCGAGGCTCATGAGTGTGGTAGGCTTGGTGCTAGCTCTGCTCTTGCCCGTGTCCATCGTCCTGTTCCCGATCGAATCCCTACCACCACGACTGCTATCGTCCTCGGACTCTGCCTCATGCAAGCCATGGTGATCGACATGAGTCAGGGTGGTGGCGCCGGGAATGGGAGGCGCAGGGCGGAGGGCGGTGTCAGCCGAGCTCGAACCCGCATCCAAGAGCGTATCGCCGTTGACGCGAGGGGTTGCTGGCTCTGTCAGTCTAGCGTCCGATGTATTGGCCTGTGGCCGGGCGAAAATGTCCTTAAGGGGACTGGTGGCACCCACGGTGGGAGGCAGAGGCTGGCGGGGCGAATGTCCGGCGGCGGACTGAGGTAGGTCGATGACGCCCATCGGTTCCTGGGAGGGGATTCCATCGAGCTGGGGAGGCGGGGTCAGCCTTCCCGTCCCATTCTTGTCTCGAGAGGGTACAGTGAGAGTGTTGGCAAGCCCCTCGGATGCAAACGTTGATGCGAACGGGGGAGGCTGGGTAGTAGCAGCAGTACCGGGAGCGCCGGCTGCCGACGCGGAGCCGACTTCTGCTGGAGTCGTTCTCCTACCCTTGGAGTCCTTGGTCTTGCTCGCCTTCTTGGCTGGCGCGGCACCATTGCCATAGACGTCGTTGAGGCTGTTGGTAAACGCTCCTGGTTCGGCTTCGCTACCTCTCCGGTTAAACTTGCGGGAGAACCAGCTACCGATGGAGTTCTTCTTGTGTCGGTTCTGCTCCTCCGTAGCAGGAATGGCTTGCTGTGTCGTCATGATCAATGCGCAAGAGGCAAGGTCACGGATAGGATCTTTGAAGAAAAAGAGCCCAGTCAGAGGTGGGGGTCGGTGGGGAGGAGCAATGCAGGCGTAGAAGGGAATGTATGTGTGCTGTATTGTGATAGTAATTGTCTCCCTTTTGTGGAGCTGCTTAAGAGTTGCCATCTGTGCGCGTCATACATATGAATTCGCTTTGCAGGTGAGTAGTTCGAGGTCCAGCTCAGTTACTTACAGCCTCAGTGCCATTGATTTGTAAGTGGACACCCCGCATGCATACATGTAAGGACCCGTATGATTTACAGGCAACAGCCAAGACCCAACGCTTTGTATTCATATATACGCTACGTCTGCTGGGCAGATCCATCCACGTACTTCATGTTACGCATGCCTTATGGCCTAGGGCAGATATCTACCCTCGCCGGCTTCCTATACATCACAAATCCCTTCCATCCAGTTTGACGCAACCGCAGGTCGCACTCAGTCACGTGGCAGAGAGGCAACATCAATAGGAAGACAAACTAGATTGTACACAAAGCGTACAAAGCGTGCAAAAAGGGGACAGGTAAGAAGACGAAAAGAGGGGCAAAACCAAGGCTATGGTAGACGCGAGGGCATCGACAGAGGCCATCACGTCGGCCGACACTCGTCGCGCTTTAACCGGCCTGGTAGATGGCAGGGCCGGCAACGACGTGGTAGTTGATGAGCGACAGGTTGGCAGGCGTGTAGAACGTGTTGCTGTCCGTCAGAGCAACAAAGGCAGTGCCATTGATGACGGCAGGTCCTTCGGGGTAGACCGTTCCTCCGGGCTGCTTGGCCTTGGCGGTTCGTGCATTCGTGTCCACGTCGTAGAGCTCGGCATAGGTCACGTTGTATTGCGACACATAGGCGGCATACTTGGGGTATCCGCCCGTGTGCGTCGTCGTCTTCTGGCCGTAGGGGCCCTGCTTCTTACCGGGAGCATCCCAGTGGAAAGTATTCTCCTGTCCAGCATACGTCAGCGCCGTGACATTGTTCGAAATGCTGGGGCCTCCGGCCGCCTCTCCGGCGGCGCTGGCGTTCGGCTTGTTTTCCCAGGTCAGCTTGGGGTAGATCTCCCAAGCCAGCGGCCGATTCTCCGACGGGCACGAGACAATGTACCGACTCAGCAGCGTCCAGGCCCACGACTGGGGGATGCCAGTCTCAAACCACTCGGGCATAGGGAAGAGGCCCTCGAATTGTCGGAAGGTATACTGCTGTCGAGCCTCGGTGGTGATCGACTGCAGCAAGATCTGAGCACTGGCTCGGTTGTCGAGAAGGTTGAGGAATCCATAGACACCCGACTCGCCCCATTTGGTAAGCCTCTGGTTGAAGTCAATAAACTCGTGAACCGTCTCAAACGGATAATGGTAGCGGCAAGCCTTGGGCGCTTTGGGGCCCAGCATGTTGGACAGGGCGATAGCATGCCCAATCTCTTGCTGTGCCATGTGTCGAATCAGGTGGCGATCATCAGCATCGATGCCGGCAGCATCGTAGTCAGCGTCAGAAAACTTGACCAGACCATAGTTGAAGAGGTCAAGTTCGATATACTCTTGGTGAAGGGCCAGAGCAATCGACTGGAAGTCAAAGTCCGAAAACACCTGGTAGGTGGGGTTCTTCACTTGGAAGGAAGAGTTGGGCTGGTAGGATTGCGAGATGTTCATGCCGGCACGGCGAGGGTCAGCACCAGCACCCAGCTGGGCAGGTGGAACCATCTTGATCGACGCTCCACTTTCGGGAGCATAACGAGTGGCCGTGGCCTTGGGGTTAGGCGCCGCCGAGACAGTCTGGACAGTAGCCAGAGCTGCAAGCACAACGCCCGCCAGCACTTTGACGGAAGGAGCCGACCACATGACGAGGTAGATAGATGAGCGGGGGTAAGGATAAGAGGCAATCAGCAACGATGCAAGGCTAAAGATGTCTCGTTATATACCTTGGGTGGGGGGCGACCGGCGTTTACACATGACGGGACATCACAACATCAAAACATTCTTCGATCTGATCGCCACACTAGTGACGTAGAGAAACCCAACTGCTGACCACTGTACAACCGGGCCAAACAGGGGAAAGACCGGTATTGGGCCTGGAATGGGACGCAAAACAGGCAGACGCTCACGAAGCTCGATGCGGGACGCATGACAGGCCGAAGTTTAGCGGTGGAGCCAGATGTGCTCGGCGCTATAGCAGCGCCAGCCGTGACGAGTGAAAAGCACAACAAGGGTCGCCATCCAATGGCAGCTGACCGCGGTGTCGTATTATCTGATAGTGTGAGTGTCATCTGCGGCTTAGGCCGTGCTTAGCTGATACTTGCAGCTGGGAAGCACCTCTCCGGAGTTGACGGTCGAAACATAGGCCGCAATGTGGACGAACCTGCATGCATCGAAAGGCATGTCGATCTGATCGCCGTTTGGCGATGATTCATCCGCTAAAACAGGATGCTGGATTGCTGACTCTTCGATCTTTCCGTCCCTTCCAAGCTCGCAATCGCCGCCATAACGCCGCTGCAAGGCAAAAAAAAACCTAAGCCTCTACACCTCACCCCGACCGCTAAGTGCGTAATTGCAGAGGCATGCGGCTGTACACCACTTGTTGAGCATCGGCATACCTAAGCTTAGGCTTAGTGCATCGAACGGGGACCCAATGCGATTGATGCGGTCGTAGACACAGACTACACGTGATGGCGTAGTTGCCATGTTGTGCACCTGCAACCTCGTGCCGCGTAAGCACAAGGCGAGTCTAAGTGTCGACTCAAAGATGAGTGAGCGGAACACCGAAACGGTCAACTGTTGTGACTACAGGTGAGTGTACCGTCCGATATTTGGGACATACCCTGTTCAGCAGTCACAATCACAATCTCAAATCGATGTTCAATTATATGGCACAGACTACCATCGAAATGTTGTGTGGCTTGCAAGGTCACGGGCATGCAAGAATGCGAATCCGTGAATATTCGAGGGTTCCCAGTCACCACAGCTTGAGGGAGTGACTGAGTGAGCTACCGAGTGAATAAGCGTGCAAGGCGTCCTAGGCGAATGGGTCCTCCACCTCCACGCCACGAGCTTGATCTGTTGCACGCACGGCTGTGGTGGGCTGAGGGCCTCGCTGAGTCACTGTGATTCGGCGCTCTTTGTAGCTCTGCTTGGAATAGTTTGTCAAGCGGCCGAACATGATGCAACTACGTTTTCTCTGTACAATATCAGACCCACCAAGCACGAAAATCCAGCTATGCGTCAAACACGGGCAAAAGAGTATGCGGAGACCGGCGGTAGTGCCAATGGTCCATCAGAAGAGCATGGGGGGGCGCAGGAACAGGCACAATCTGATCGCGGCTCAAAGCGAAAGGCTGATCAAGACAAGCCCGAGCACGAAAACAGCAAGACCGAGAGTCGAAAAGCGGCTAAGCCCGATCAAAAGCGCGACGCGGCGGCAAGTACGACTTCTGCCAAGACCGAGTCGGCCGGAGGCACGGCACAGCTGACAGGAGAGCAGAAAAAGGTGGATCAACAAATCACAGGAGACGGCATTGAGACCGGCTCAGGCGCTAGCAACAATAACAGCAAGAGTGATGGCATATCCTGGCACATTGCCGAAAAAGGCCTGTAAGTTTGGGAGTAAGCAGTCTCGATTCTTCTCATGTGGGCACTAATACCAAGCGATCTTCCCCGCAGTATTTACTTCTTCTACCGGCCTAAAGTCGAGTCAGGCGACAAGGCCGAGAAGGAGTCTGTTCATGGCCTCGACGATGTAGCAAACACATTTATGCTGCTGGTACCTAGGGCGAGTGACTCTGGCACGGCACCTGCACAGAAAGGTTCGGCTGAGGAGACGCAGGACAAGAAGAAGCCTCCCAACGCGACCGGCTTCCGTCTTCTCGCAATCGGTAAAAAGAGACTGCCGGACCCGAAAGTTGCGCTCCAAGCGGGAGAAGAACCGGCGGGCATCGGCGGTCGGCACAGTGAAGCCGTCTGGGCCACGATTGTCGACGTAGGTACGGATCTTGATAAAGTGGCCAACGGCATGGGTGAAGAACGCTATTCCACGAAAACAAGAGGTGAGTCTGCCCCATGTTGGGAAAATGCGCATCCATGCAATTTTGACTGACCGGAAGACACCCAACCTTGGCGTGACAGGCGAGCGGATCAAGCCCGCAGCCCGACCTGCTGGCAGGGGTCATTATGTGCTCAGCATCAAACAGACGGAGCCCCCCTCGTCCAGGGAGGTCCGCCTGACTTATCACATGTCACATCCTTCCTCGAACGAGTTTGGAGACGTGCAAAAAGAACTAGGGCTGCACCCCTCGTCTTCGGTCCTAGTGCAGATGCGCAATCCGACTCTGCCACCCACGGGGCCCAACGCACCTCCCGCAGGCCTGTCCGCCGACAAGCGAGCTGAATTGACTGACAAGGAACTGCAGGAAAACTTTGGTGGTGACGCCACCAAGAAGGGCAAGCGCTACGCTCGGCCTGAGGAGCCTGGCCTCTTAGACCGCCAAGGCATAGAACTACTGCTCATCAAGAAGGACGACCAGCAATCTGCCGGCCTACAGGGTCTCGGTGATAAGCAGGACGAAGGTAAGTGAAATCCTCCGCTCGCCGAACTGGCCGAACTCGCCACTTTTCTCAATTTGGCTTTCGTCGAGGCGAATCTCATAACCTCGACTCTAACAAAATTCTACTTTGCACTAATTTGCAGCGTTGAGCAAATTGGCCGACCACGATGCCGAAAAGCTGTCCGACAAGGACATCTTGAAGGAACTGAAGCTCTCCTCCAGCAAAACCGAGGTTGAAGCTCTCAGCGGAGACTGGATCTGATTTTCTTCCACTATGAGGAGCCTATCCCTTCGGCTATGATGCCCTCTTGACAAGTGCGTGTAACTGTCTTTCCTTGCTGTGTGCATGCGCAGCAATCATGAAAGTTCACAAAAAGATGCCTTGCTGGTCCTCTTGCATTGGCGCAGGATCATCGCGGCCCGTGATCGAACCCGTTGATGAACCCGGCTGTGTCAGTCCATAGTGGCTTTCGATGTAGCTCGAGTCCGTTTTTTCAGTCAAAACATGGAACAACTTCATAATGATGGTGCTCTGCTTTGCACTGACGCGGGATGAGCATCGTTAGCAACCAAGCAAGCCTTGCATTGGAACAGTCTAGCTACAGCACTCACACTGTCCCGTCGTTGTCTTTGCAAGCATTCGACATCTCTGTCTTGTCAGCATCGCTCAGTTCGGCGGCCGCTTCCTGAACGAACTCCTGGATCTGCCGATTGGAGTCTTGGAGACGCAAGACGCTGTTTTGCAGTCGTTGGATCT
Source organism: Tranzscheliella williamsii (assembly GCA_023212725.1). Classification (NCBI taxonomy): domain Eukaryota; kingdom Fungi; phylum Basidiomycota; class Ustilaginomycetes; order Ustilaginales; family Ustilaginaceae; genus Tranzscheliella; species Tranzscheliella williamsii. Next base: position 33,769 of record JALBYF010000053.1, on the reverse strand, counting down.
CATGCACTAGCGTGTCGGGAGTCAGGCCCTGCAAGGCCTCTGTCGTGACCGTGGTCGCATCGCCCACCGCAGTAGGCACCTGCGTTGAATCGGGTATGATCAACGGCATCCGTGTATACAACTGACGCAAGTCGCAATATAAACGGGAAATGTGATGGTGGCGTAAGCGAACCAACTTCCAAAGCATCCAAATGTCGTTCTATAGAGGAACGTATTAATTTCTTTGACAAGTATTTCGAATCCCCCCTTGGGACCTTTAGCGGGAGCTTCGTTTTCAAACTGGGACCAACATCGATCTCGGCTTATTGTTCGGCCCAACACTACTTCCCCGGGCCAAGGCCCCAACGGGACACCTGCCATTTCCAACAACCCCACACGCGCGGCGAAATTGCATACAGAGCGGAGCCTACAATTCGTATAACCCCACACCTGAGCATGCGCGAGCATGCGCGGGCATGCATATAGCTCAGCAGCTCTTGGCGACGTGCCCGTATAGCAGCCGCCCACCTCGCCACGGCATCTATTGACCGGTTCGTACTTTGGTCAATACGCTTCACAACCCACCACCATCCTGCGACCGGATTGTCCCCGATTGCTTCGTCTCGCCATGTCCCCTCCCACCGCCACCGACAGTGTCCCCGCCTCCGAGCCCGCCGCCAAGGTGGTGCAGAAGGGAGCTCCCAAGTTTAAGTTTCCCAAGGTGAGAAGCTAAAGCCGCCTTTTTTCTTCTTTCTTTTCTCCGGCTTGTTAGCATCGTTGCTGACCTGTTCCATGATTCGCTCTTTCAGCCTGTGACTTATGAAACTCTCGAAGATGAGCGACGAGGTCGCAAGGAAAGACTTGCTCAGGCTTTCCGCGTCTTTGGTCTGCTAGGCTTCGATGAAGGTGTTGCTGGCCACTTGACGTTCCGAGACCCTATCAAAAAGGATCACTTCTGGGTGAATCCGTTTGGGGTCCCTTTCCGACACATGACCGTCTCCGATCTGCTCTTGATTGGCCCCGACGGCAACATCGTCGACGGCGGTCGGCCTGAGAGGATGCTGTACAACCAAGCAGCCTTCGCCATTCATCACGCTATCCACACAGCTCGACCCGATCTCGATGCCGCTTGCCACTCTCACTCCATATATGGCAAGGCCTGGTCCACACTGGGCAGGAACAGTAAGTCCATTGCCTCGCTGCCTGCGCCTGATCCACCTATGAGAACAGCCCGGTGTCTGATTCTGTCTTGCTCCCTTATAGTCGAAATCACCACACAGGATAGCTGTGCATTCTATGGCCAGTGTGCCCTGTACGAGAACTTTGGCGGTGTCGTCCTCGCTGACGAGGAGGGCGACAACATCGCCAAGGCGCTTGGCGACAAGAACCGCGCCCTCATCATGCAGAACCATGGCATCCTCTCCGTCGGCACATCCATCGAGGCTGCCGTCGGATACTTGTATGTTTTGCTTGCCCCTGTTTTGCGAAGCCAAGTGCCGAGTACTGACAGGCTGTTGCGTGTACTCTGTTTTGAAAGTATCTTGCTCGAAAAGCACTGCCAGGTTATGCTCATGTCCGAGGCCGCTGCCTCGGCCCGCGGCATCAAGGTATGTTTCTGGGGGTGTGCAAGGTGCAAGGAGACGGTTTTCAGTTCTGACATGCTCTTGTATTCTCACTAGCCCATCGTTATCGGCCACGAAGAAGCCGAGTTCACCCGGCGACAGGTCGGAAGCGATGCCGCTCTCGCATTCCAGGCTTCTGTATACTTCGACACCATCGCTCGGGTCGACAAGGGTTCCTGGAAGGAGTAAGTGGAAGGAGTAAGCGGAGGAGTAAGTGGATTCGAGTTATCATCGATTGCCATCGTCATTCTCGACTGCTCCATGAATGCGAGGTTGTGCCTCCATTATCAGGCTGTTCCCCTCTTGTTTGTACTTCCGTAACTGTACCAGGACCAGGATCCCTTGCGAACGAAAGCGTTATCAGGTCATGTTCTCGGCCGAGTAACATCATGTTTATTACTGGTGATTGCGGATCGTTGAGAATCTCCGTCATACCAAAGTGAGGAGGTGCATTGTGCCATTCTGGTCGGTCGCTCTGTTCGCAGGGTTCAATGCAACCTTCCATGCTCGAAGCGTCGACAGTCATTATTGTTTGGTGTGGAGACGAGAACTCGAAGTCGATCGTGGTTTATGTGCTCGCCAGTGATGTGGCTTAGAGGTTAGTTGTGGCCGGTCTAACATCTTGCGGCGCGTTGTGGTTTTTGACCGTATCCAAAAGGGCACAGTCCAGTCGGCCTTGGATGGGCCCTGAATTCCGAGCTTGAGAGTCTTCCCTCGCGATTAGCCACAGAAACATCTCAGTCGTGGCTCCACCTGCGCCTTACCCTTTGGCATCACTACCCCCCTTACCCTCCTCCTGCCTCCATCACCTTCGCGCACTCGTATACGACGCTGTCTCCCTTTATTCATTTCGCCTCGGGCCAGCGACACCTAGTCCAGGAGAGAGGCGTTTAGCGTTCGCAACTCCGGAAGCGCCTCGCATCTCCACGACCCGGCTCAGCTTGACCCTTGCTTCTAAGCAAGTGAGCACCCACTCTGCTGGATGCTCATTACTATGGCTGCAAAGCATCAGAGAAACTCCGCCGCCACGTCTGCGTCGAGTGCTGAGGAGCAGATGCAGACAGACACCTCAGCGAATCCAGATTCAGCCTCCACCACTGATATGGCCCCGAGCATGAAGCTTGAGGAGAACGGAAGCCTGGGCGTAGCTGAGGAGACAGTGGCTACGAGCGCCACTGTAGTAAAACTAGGAGACGGCTCTGTCGAAGGGTCACTATCAGCTACAGCGACACCGGCTCGCAACGGACAGCCTGGCTCCAGACAGTCCTCTGAACCCGACGACAAGCATCCACCCTCTTCGTCTCCAACGAAAAAGTCCTCAAGCAAATCAAAGAAAGCATCCAAATCTTCTCGCAATAGATCCTCCGGTTCAAAGAGAAGTAGCGAGGACCACGATACGACGCTCAAACACGAGAATCAAGAGGAAGCACAGCATCCGCCATTAGAGCGGGAAGCAATAGCCGCCGATAACATCACTCGACCTTCCTTGGCGGAAGGCAAAACCCATACCCTTGGTAACGGCTCTGATGCAGACGGCCGAGATGGGACGTCGTCCTCGGATGGTAATGCGCCGGAAAGCAACGCCTCGAGTAGGAGTCAGCGCTCTTCTTCCATCAACAAGGAGCTTGCCCAACTGGGTATCACCTCCCTGAGCGAGGTCGCTGAAGATGGGACCATGGCTCCTCGCAGATCACGGCGAGCGCCAGGTACGTCGCCAGATCCCAAGGGCAGACTGCCAAAGACCGAACTGATTCAAGAGCCTATCCAGACGCTGTCGGTACTACCATCACGGAAGCCGACCGAGGACGCGAGCCCCGATCGTTCTATCGCTGTCAGGACCGATGTTGAGCAGCCAGGCGAGCAAGGCGAGACTGTTGAAGAGGACGCAGAAGCCTTTGATGGCGATAACGAGGGCGGCGACGAAGGTGTCACCCGCTGCGTTTGCGGCAGTGCTGACGAGAACGTGGGTCTCATGATCCAATGTGAGACGTGCAAATGCTGGCAGCATTGCGTCTGTATGGGCATGCAAGTCGAGGAAGACTGTCCTGATGTCTACTTCTGCGAGCAGTGCCGCCCTGAGCTGCACATTCCTCTGTTACGGTCGCTCGGCTTGTTGCCCAAAAGCAGCAAGAAAAGCGGCAGCAAGAGCAGCAAGTACTCGACCAGGGAGCTCAACGAGGCGAAAGAGGCCATCGCCTTATTGGCGCAGGAAAATGCACGCAGAGCTCAGGCAACAGACGCAGCCGCATTGTACGGGTCTCGAGACCGGAAGCCTAGCTCCAACGTCAAGATCGATCCACAGCACGGCAAAGAAGTGCCAAAGAGTCCGAAGCGAAGGAGCACGATGAACAGCAGAGATTCTGCCTACAGTGGCTGGGAGCCAATACCGCCTGGGCTGCTCGCCGACAACGACCCGTGGGACGGAACACAGGACGACAGAAGGCCGGGCAAGAAGCGAAAGCGCGGAGGGGTAGACGACGACGGTGAAGGCAGCCGTAGCACTCCTGAGGCTGGAGAAGACATGCATGACAATCCCCACGAGCTTGCCAAGCGGCGACGGATGAGTGGCGGGGAATTGGACGATCTTGGCGATGACGGCGGCAATGACATGGAAGAGGAGGAAGACAAGACAGCCGATCTCGTTGCTACCGCGGCTGCAGCCGCAGCCACCACCGCTGCCAGGGACAAGAGTAAGAAAAAGAAGGGGAACAACCAATATACAGTACGGGAGGCCTCTGTCACCGCTGACTCGGTCTTGCCTAAGCCACGCCATCCGAACCAGTACACCTACCGAAACAAAGAGAAAGCAGTAGCAGGGGCTGGGAGCGTCAACAAGACAGGGTCCGGCTCGGCTTCCAACCTGCCCTCCCACTCCCCAAGTCCAAGTCCGAGCAAGGGCAGAGCAGAGACCACGAGACGTGGCGCAGCCAAAGACAGCCACAGCCAGACAGGAACCCCTGTGCCGTTCGAAGGCGCTTCTTCCGCCAGTCGTAACAACTACTCGGCTACGCAATGGGGCCTACCCGAACATCTTGCGCACCTTGCCTACCTTCTACCCATGGGCGCTCCTCGCGCTGGGGTGAATGGTTCCAAAATCAGCATCCACTCTGGTGTAGCCAGAAAGCCAGTGAGCGGGCCCGCAGTTACTTCTGGCCCGCTGCCGCCTACTGGCTTAGCATCACCCGCTCCGTTCCGGGTTGTCTCGTCGATCGAGTCTTCGACCAAGGTCCGCTTTCCAGGTCGTCGCATGACGATGGGCGAGATGCGCAAGCGCGTGCGCAACATTGGGGAGTACGTTACGCGAAGTCAAATCGAGGCGGTCGAGCGTGAAAAGCGCTTAAAGCTGCTGGGTATCACCCCGCCCTACTTGAAAGAGCTCAGCGACGCTGCCCCCAACGAGGAAGGAGGCGAAGAGGAAATGCGGGAGGCAGCGAGTGGAACTGTACGACAGGGTGTAGATGCCTCCACCGACCAAGCGGAAATGCCGGACGAGGCGGCCACCGCGTCCAACACGGAAGTCCATACGGATGGCGACCTGGAACCGCAAACCGAAGAGGACCTGCACCGCGCCGCAAATCGGAGCAACGGAGAAAAAGGAACCGGCTCAGCGTTTGACCATCTGCCGTTGAGCATGCGACTCATGGAAGAATTGACTCGGGACTTGATCGATTTTCAGAAGCGTTTTGGCGCGGGCGTAGGCAGCAACGGCAGCCTCAGCCATTCCCATACCCCGGCTGCCGTCAATTGATGCCAGTTGCAGCGAACCTGTCTCGCTCTTGCTCTGTATTCTACACACAGTATCTCGGCAGGCAATACGACCGCTTCTTCATCTCAGATTGTGCAGCTCAACTAAATCGACGGTCGCGTCGCAGCGCGTCGCCCATCTGGCGGCTCACTAGCGGATTCATCAGACCCACGATGCCACCCGTTTTACGTCGGAGCGACGACCCAACGTCGCGCACTGACGATCGCTCAGAGCAGAACACGCTAAAACGAGAAGCCAGTAAAAAGCCGACGTCTGCAGCTGTCCATCTATCTGTTATCATCCGGGACAAACTCTGCGTCTCACGCAAAGACGGAGAATCACAAAATTGGCAGAGCGAGGAGCATCTTGTCGAGACGGCTAGAGAATCTTGTCTGGAATGGCTAAAAGCGAGTGCCCCAATGCCGTGAGGCTTTCTTTGCACGGTAGCGGCGCCGCCTTTTAAGGCTCCCTCGAACGTTCGCCGTAGCTGATGTAGGTCAGCTAACGCCTGCATACGAGGGTTTGAGCGGTTCGAAATGGGATGCCATTCCGCCGCGTCGACCTTGCATGGCGACCTTTCGAACACTCGTACGGGAATTGTTCCAGCGAAGGACCCTTGGCAGGTAAGCTGAAGTTGGGCCCGTAATCACGCGTACAAATTCGGAACTTTCCACCTTCGACTCGCGACTCTCACTTGCCAGTAGGTTAGCATGCGCACATATTAGAGTATCATTATTAGTCACAAGCAGCGGTAATAGTGGAATGAAGGCTGGCTAGTTGTCAACTCGCATGAGCGGTGTATTCAGATGTAGGACGGTTTGGCTTTCCTGGCTGGGGTTTAAGCTCATTGATTTTTGGAAATGGAGCATTGTCGCTTCTTGACGCTTCCTTGCGATCCACATCGTTATCCGTCGCATTCTTACCTTGCTCTCTCTGGCTCGCCCGCAGTGCCCTCTTCTCTAGCCGTACTGCACAGCACGCACTGGTTCAGCCACGTCCTACGCATCTCGACTCCCGCTTGCTCTCCCGGACATCTTGCGACCGATCGACTGGCCGCAGTGACAATGGCGACCGTGCTGGCGCGAGACCTCTGAGTCGACCGAAACTCGCTCTTATTTGACGCGTCTTTCGCCTCTCAACATCGCCACTTGACCTTCTTCAGACACTCACACTAACTCTCTACCTTGTCGATATACGGAGCACTCCCCCTGACCGGACCATCGGCAGACGTTACTTCGTTGTAGGAACGCCGTGGCTCGGCCCCCATTCACCACCGCCCAACAAGGTCACAGTCCAACAGCAAATCCCAACGTTGGCCCCAGCTACGGTCGCAAACCTTGGCACTCGAGTTCGACATCGGCATTTCTCATTGAACAAGGCGCGTAGGCTTGTCTTGCGTCAGCAGCAACTCACTCTTTCAAGTCAAGAGCGGCCACGGATCGACCAATAATCCCGGACGTCGCTTCCACGCGCCTCGCCAGCATCGAGCTCTCTGTCTTCGTCTCGACCGTGCGTGCGTGAGGCCTCGCCCTTGAAATTCGATACAGTCAATGGACGTGGAAAGCAAACCAAAGGGCGAAGGCCCGAACGGCGGGCTCGGACCTTACACAACACCCTCGAGCCTTCCAATAGAACCGCATCGAGATGGTTCCATGTCGCCCGCTCTCAATGTATCTATCACCACCACTACCCAGTCTCGGTCCTACGCCACGTCCTTGTCCAGCGATCTGCAGGTATTTTCGGATGGCACCCTCTCGCCAATTACCTCTGAAGTAGAAGTTTCCGATGCCAGTGAAACCGAGGTAGCGAGGCCAATCTACAAAGCTGGTCGCCGCCGGATTGTACCCGTCAGTCCGTCCAATGACCGCATCATCGACGGACAAACTACACCTGTGAATCAGTCACCCAGTCGTCGGTCGCTACGCATCTCTTCCTCTGGATCCAGTGTACAGAAAGCTCTGGAGAGGAGGGATGAGCTGGATAAGAAACTTCTCGGCAAGTCAACAAGTCCTACCGTTAGACCTCCGCCTGCCCCAGCGCCTCCTCTTCAGGTGGCTCCCATTAAGAGGCCCAGGGGCCGGCCTCGCAAAACAGCCCCGGCTGTGATCCCCGCCTCTGCATATGATAAGGCCCTGCCCAAGGCGACCCCTGATTCTCCTTCAGCCACGGCCCATGCCGTTGGTCTCATGCGGCGAAGCTCTCGACTGTCGTTGCCCTCCGCCAAAGTTGAGACTGCGACCGTGACAAAACCCAATTTAAGCGAGATCGCTCAGGAAGCTTTACCGCCTCTCAAGCGACCCAGGGGTCGGCCGCGAAAACATGGCAGCACTTCAGCTGCGCTTCCGTCGTTTCACAAATCTGCCTCTGTCACTGCCGCCGTGCCTGGCCCTCCTCTTGCCAGGACCCTGTCTCCCAACAGTTCCGGACCTTCCTCCAAAACTCGTGGAAAACGACCTGCTACGGAGCAAGTTCCTAAGGGCTTGGATCCGCCACAGGTTAAGAGAAAAAGGGGTAGACCCCCTGGTACAGGGAGGCTTCAAATCCAGCAGAGGCTTCGAGAGCAGCAGCAGCTCGAGGCCGCTCGTAAGGTCGCCGAGTCGCTCAGGTCCGCGGACGCTATTAATGCAGCAAATTCGACGGCATTTGCACCACAAACTTCGGACGACAGCATGAGCGATTTCAGCGACCTTCCAGGTGACACACCGGAGCCATCGTCCGCTTTTTCTGCTTCTCACACACCCCTGCTTGTGGGCTCATCTGACCACGAGGTGGTGCCAGTAGCTGCTAAAAGGATCCAACACATTAGCCGGCAGGGCAAGAAGGAGTACCACATTTCCGGACTGTACGCTGGCGAAGTCAATGCCACCGCCTCTACCTCTTATCGTGCACGCACGAAAACGGGCAATGTCCTACTTCCCTTGCCAGTCCACTTTGGAGCCAAACTTTTGACAGAGGAGCGGGATTTCCGCCTGCCCTTTTCGCTTCATCGAGGCATCGAGCAGCTGCGCGCCCGCGTACATGCCAAGCGCAAACCGCCTCACTATCGTCCAATTCGAACCAACAAGTACTACTCTCGACCGAAGTTGCAGGGCGAAGTTCCGCTCTGCTACTGTCAACCGGAGAGCAGATGTGCCAGCGACTGCATGAATCGCATGCTCATGTTTATTTGCGATCCCAAGACATGCCCTTGCGGTTGGGATTGCACGAACATTAGCCTCGGCAAGCGACCTGCTGTCAAAACGACGGTAGGATACTACGGCCGCCGCGGCTTTGGATTGAAAACTCTGGAGCCGATCGGCAAGGACGAATTCATCGACGAGTACCGGGGCGAAGTCATTGACCTCAAGGAGGCTGGCAAGAGGGTGATGGAGGAATACAAGGCTACTGGCAATTACTACCTACTCGACTATGATTCGGCAGCCGGGGAGCTCCTCGACGGAGGTCGCAAAGGTAACATTACTCGTTTCGCAAATCACTCTTGCGATCCCAACTGCCGCATCGAAAAGTTTATCATTTGCGGGACAGACGAGAGTCGTACAGCCGAATTTCAGATCGGTCTATTTGCGCTTCGACCGATCGAAGCGGGTGAAGAATTGACCTATAACTATGGCTGGGCTGCTTTCCAGCCTCGAGATATCACCGGTGCCCCCACTGCAGAAGTGCCTCCAGAGTCTTGCCTCTGCGGGGCTGTGAACTGTTCGGGCATCCTCGGGGGCAAGAAAGCCCCCCCAGCCAAAGCTGTGGCTGCCAAAGGAGCTTCCTCTTCATCAGTGGCAGAGGTCGACAGACCTAAAAGAAAGAAACCCGGTAGGAAGCCAGGTCGGCCGCGCAAGCTGACACCAAAGGTGGCAGCGACTCTGCTTGCCACCGTCGGCCGAGAAAGTCAAAAGAAAGCTGGAGGCTCTACCCTGTTGTATAACAGTAGTCGGGACAATCGTCGCAGACAGGGTGAGGCGGCCGTCAAGCTAGCTGCCAAGGTAATGACCAAACGGGCCGAGCAGTCGCGGCGGGCGAATTCAAGACCCACACGTTCTGCGACCAAAACCCTTGCTCTACCCGCGACCCCCCGAAGCGTCGAAAGCGTTGAAAGCGAGCCGGAGTTGGCCGTTGCGACTTCTGCCGATCTATCGACATCTACCTTTGCGACTTCTGCCGATCTATCGACATCTACCTCGGCTGTGGTACGCGACGCCCCCACGCTGCCTCAGACCGCCTCTACGAGCACGATGATCGACGAGCCATTCAGCACTTCCGATCTACCCGCCACAACGGCAGTCCTACCAGCAGAGCCCGGCCCTAGCCATCCACCAGAAGACGCAAGGTTACCATTGGGTTCCGCTTTTATGTCGTCAAACGGTAACGGCGGCTCAGAAGGTCCAGCGAGAACGCTACGGGGCACGAAGGACAGGAGATGGTCAGCTGTACAAGCCGTCATGTCGGACAGCGAAGAGGATTCGGGCTGGGAATATGAGCTGTCTGATTCGGACGAAACAAGATCGGATTTTGAGGAGCAGGATGATAAGCCGCGGCGCCAGCCTGGTCCCGATGATGAGGCCGGCAAGACGCGACGTCGACGTGGCAGAGCAAGACCGGTAGACAGTCAAGAAGTGGAGCGAAAGGCGGCGGAGCGACGTAAGCGAAACGCCTATCTTGCGCGGGTCAGGCGGGCGCATAAGCGCGGCATTACGATTGTCGATCCCACGCAGCATCCACTGCGAAAGATCAGCATAATGTGTACGGCCGCGCCCGAAAACACGTACATACCCGATCTACCTTCCTCGCTGACCTCGCTCGGGATGACCACGGCGGATGCTCGGCGAGCGCGCAATGCGTTTCTCGCCAGGGTGCGCCGGGCGACGAAGCGTGGCTTCAGCAAAGAGGCTGCCATCAAGATGGCGGCCAAGCCTTTGCCCGGCGACCCAGACCGAGATACGCCTGTGATGAAGGCACAACGTACTTACCTGGAAAGTCTGCGCCAGGCGGCTGTCGACGAGCTTGCCAACGATCACCATTTCGACGAATCGCATGGCAGTGCGAGTGCTACGGCGAGCGACAGCGGCCTCCGAGGCGAACGCGACGAGGGGCCATCGGCCTCTGCCTGGCAAGACCTTACCAACTGGTCCCGTCAGAACCACTCTTGATTGGCGCCGAACCGTCGTGCATGCTCTCGACTGGAGGAAGTACTCAGCTATGCCAGCCCTGGAAGCACTCAGCTATGCCAGCCCTAGTATCGTTCGTCAATCTAACATTGCCTGCTTTAACGGCCGAGTGTCAGATTGAATGAGGAGTTAATGTGAGTCGCAAGTCGCAAGTCACAGCTAAATTAGTCTAAGCTGGGCCGGATGTAGGCAAGTTTCGGAGCCGCTGGAGGGTTTCGCTGAACAGTTTAAATAGGTGGGATGGTTAGGTTGCGGCTTTGCTCTTCGCCATCCTCGGATCCGCTCTCTTGCAAGAAATCCGTTCTTTCTATACGGCCAAAAAGTCACTTTGGTCCTCGCACTTCTTTTTCTCTCCCGTCCGCTCCGCACCGGTCCGCCATCCGCTCTTCCCGGTCGATCTCGGCTCGGGAGGCTGGTCACCTGGCCTACCTTGCTAGGAAGCGCTTGCCTGCGCTGTCAACGTAGAAGTGGCTCTCTTGTCTTTGGCTTGTGAACTGTGGGCGCTTGGTGTGGTTTGGGATCGCAAGGCTATTTGGTTGTCCGGTGCGCGTACCGTGTAGCCGCTTGGGGCGGCCATCGCCGGGTCGGATTCTATTGCTATGGACGTTCAGCTACAGAGCGACGGTAAGGACGCCGGTCTAGAAGATCAGGATCTGCATCAAAGCTCTGCGGTGCCGCCAACGGCAATGCCAGGGAGCAGCGAAGCCGGCGTTGCTCGCGTCGAATCTGCGACTGATAGCGCATCAGCATGGCATGACCCGCACGACCAGCATCTCGACGCCGCAACGCCAAACGGGGAAGCAGGCTCAGGCGCCGTCGCACACACCACCAATTCGACTCTCGACGCCGAATTCGTATCGCCACCGGAGCAGACAGCCTCGCAACTGAGTCCGCATGTAGACCAGGCAGCTATGCAGATCAGCAGTCCCAGCAACGAAATCGACCACTTTTCCCACCAGCACACCGATGCACCCTCCACCATCGACGCGGCCGATCGAAGCGCCCGTGATCTGGTCCACTTTCAGACTCAGCAGGGTGATGGCACCCCGCTTGCTGACGGCGAGACGAGCTACGCGTCGCCGGAGCCATCTCCGTCTGCCACCGCGTCGTCGCCCAACAAGAGCCATACGACCATTCTGATGGCGTCGCGGAAGCAGAACAGTGCCTGTGACGCTTGCCGAAGTCGCAAGGTCAGATGCAACAGGGACCCAGGAGAGGTCAAGTGCAACCATTGCCGGGCCAAGAACATCGACTGTACGACGCTATATGTTCAGTGGGCTACCTCTTCCGCCAAAAGACCGGCAAAGCGCGCTCGCAGCTCGGTCCAGGCGCCCGAAGAAAAGCGGGACCTCCCCAAACCGCCGGAGCTGCTCGATGCAGCCGTACAAGCGCAGGATCGCTTGCTCAATTTTCTCTTTCAGCGGGATTCTGAGTTCAACGTGCAGAGCGAACATCTCTACTACTGTTCCACCATTCCCTTTTCAGCGCCCATCTCGGCTGCCCGCTGCGTCAAGCGCAGCATCGCACCGTCCAGCTTTACCGCAGGCCCCAAGCCTGCCGCGACTACCAGTGCCGAGCTGATCCTGCTAAACAGGCAACGCAGAGAGGATTTCGTCAACGACCTGGTCGAGACGTATTTCTCGGTGGTGCATGCGCGACTACCTCTGCTCAATCCCCAGACGTTTAAAAAGCGATACTACGAGCGAAGTGCTGCGGATGGCGGCGCGCCCCCGGACGTCCTTCTGGCTGTCGTCATCGCTTGGGGTGCCAAGTTTAGTGAGAATCCACTGATCGCTTCCGATCGAAGTGAAAGCGCGGTCGAGCTTCAAAAGGCCTATGCTCAAGCTCAGGCAGCTCTTGCCAAGGGCGAGACGGACAAGGCCGAGCTGATCACCGGTATCAAGGGCGGCATCGACCAGTCTATCCTCTCCACCCCAGAAGAGCTTCGACTTCAGGGCCGGAACCGGTTGGCGGATGACCTGATATGGCGAGCGCAGGATGTAATGGATCGACTGCGCGTGGCCAGGGTGGCCACTCTGGAAAACATTCAGAGCTGCCTTTTGATGGAACCCTTGCTCTGCCATCCTTCGGTTCTGTTCAACGGAAATCTCAACATCTGCGGAAGTCCGGCTAGCAGCAAACACCGCAGTCTGCTTTCCTACACCAACGGCCATTGGTATGTCATCGCCATTAAGCATCTGCTCGACCTCGGCGTCAACCAGAAGGAGAAGGTCGCCGCCATCAAAGATGCTGGCGTCCGCGGCGAAGTTATGTTTGCCTGGTGGTTGGCCTGCATGGCGGACGCCGCCTCTGCTGCCTTTTTCCAACGCCGGTGCTTGATCTCTTGCGAAGACTACAACAGCAGCCCACCGGCTGGCGATGCGGATAACAAGAAGGAGGCGCCTCATCCGCTAAGCAGCCTGGACTCTTACATGGCTTTCTATGGCTCGCTCCACGATGCCGTTGTCATCCAACGCAAGATTGCCGCCATCGGCTGGGAACCTCGCGGAGCCATCGAAGGCGTACGTATCGAGCGGGTCGAAGAGATTGTCGCGTTGATCAAAAAGTGGAGAGACGACCACCTGGAAAAGGTTGGCGTACCGCTTCCGCACTGGCCGCCTCACTGGGACTATATTGCAGCGGTCAGTGCCTGCACCAGCGACATTAACTTTCACGCCACCTGGATTGCGCTCTGGCGGACGATAGACGAGCTCGGCATCTACGGTACGGACCGCAGCGACGCCACCTCGCCCATTCACCAGGACCGGATCAGGCGGGGACATGCTTTGGAGTCAAACGGTGCCTCGCCAGCCGAGGCACCCTCATCGGAGCGAGTGCAGACGCTGCTGGCCACGGTGCAGGAAGAAGCGCTGAACAGCGCGCTTCGGATTGCCGGCTTGACCGAGATCCTACGCACCAACAGCTACCTGCGGCTCGACCCGTGCAACTCTCTGGCGAGCCTGGAGATGGCCTCGCATCTGCTTATCCGGTTTCAGCGCAGCGAGGTGGACGTGATGATCGCGGGCTTCCGGCAGTACGGGCTGTCGTACGAGGACTGCTTTGAGAAGGCCGACATTATGCAACGGCTCTCGGCGGCGTACAACGAGCGCGGGCGGCTGGACCCCGGCTTTACGCCCGGCTCGGCGCTCGGCCTGGCGCTCGACCGCGACGCGGCCGCCGATCCAAGCGGTATCCCTGGCCTGGCCATCGCCGCTGCGGCGCTGTCCAACGCCGCCGCTTCGGCGCACGAACAGAGCCCGTACCCGTTCCCGCCCGCGCCCCCCGCCGAGCCCGCGCCCGCCGACGCCAAGCAGCCCAACGGCCATCCCCCCTCCCCCTCGGCGCTCGACGACATCAAGACCCACCTGCTCCACTCCCACACCGCCCTCGACGGCCCCCCCGTCGTCCAGCCTTCTGAATAACCCTCTCCCGCCCGCATCCCACCTCCGGCACCACCCGCACCCCACCCTCGGCACCATCCTGCCTCGTGCCTTCTACTGAGGTGCCAATTCCTACTGTAATTTAGCCACCCGACATCGCAAACGCACAGGCGGCCCTACGGCGCAGCAACACGGCGACACGAAAGCGGCAGACGAATTTGTTATGCATCGACGACGAAGGGGCGGATACACGGACGGCGGGCGGTTGTGATCCAGCGCAGGTTGTGAGGCGCGCGGTTAGGCGGAGGAGTGGTACCAGTCGACGCCCTTCTTGATGTTCTTGGCCAGCTCGGGGACGGCGGCCTGGAGGAGCTTCTCCTCCTCGGCGGTGACGTTGCCGACGGGGTGGATCTGCTCGACGCCGTTGGGGCCGAGCGTGACCTGGGTAGCAAAGAAGTCGGCGCCCTGGTCCTTGTACAGCGGCGAGTCGACGTAGGCGCACTCCTTGATGCCCTTCTCGCCGTTGAGCGCCTTGAGCAGCGAGTCGGAGAAGACGGCGGCGGCATAGGCCATCGAGAGCGTAGCCGATCCGGCACCGTCCTTGGCCTTGACCACCTCGTCACCACCGAACTGGATGCGGTGGACGAGTTTCTCGTACTGCTCACCCTTGGCGACAGCATCGCCGCCGTTGGCCTGCGACAGGATGGGCACAATGGTGACACCCGAGTGGCCACCGACAACGGGGACCACCGTCTCGGCGGGCTTGTTGCCCGAGATGCCCGAGAGGAAAGTGGAAGCGCGGGTGACATCGAGGGTGGTGACGCCGTACAGCTTCTTGGGGTCGTAGACGCCTGCCTTCTTGAAGACCTCGGCGACAATGGGGACGGTAGAGTTGACCGGGTTCGAGATGACGAGCAGATGCGCGTTGGGCGCCACCTCGGCCGCCGTTTTGGCAAGGTCGCGTACGATGGAAGCGTTGGTGTTGAACAGGTCGTCTCGCGTCATTCCGGGCTTTCGCGGAACACCAGCGGGGATGACAATCACCTCGACCCCCTTGAGCGCGTCGGCCAGCTGGTCAGCGCCGTAGCCGGTGGTGGTCGAGGGCGTGTTGACGTGCGAAAGGTCAGCAGCGACACCGGGAGCCAGACGGACATCGTAGAGTCGCAGGTCCGACACGAGCGGGTTCTGCTTGAGAAGAAGCGAAAGAGGCTGCCCGATACCGCCAGAGGCACCGAGCACCGCCACGGCTCGCTGGTTGGCGGCGGAAGTGGAGAAGAAGCGCGGGCCGGCTGCCTTGGGCAGAGCCTGTCGGAGGGCCTGACGAGCAAACATGATCACAAAGACGCGGTGGTAAGAAGCGACGTTGTCAAGAGGCAACGGAGGCAAGTAGGGCTAGGCGATGTGTGGGTGGGAAGGGGGGGAGGGGAAGGTGCGGCGCGGGCGTTGAATCGTCATCGTTGTCGACGCAGCCCCACCCATCTCGCGCTGGTCTGGGCAAACCGCATCGCCCAAGCGGCTCTCTCTCCGTCCACACGAACGGGCAAATTAGGAAGAACCTCCAACACTCCTCCGATACTCTTCCTCGGAAGCGCGCAAAGATAGAACAATTCGTTGGCCGGCTACTAGGAGCTAAACCTCTCTTTTCAAAAGAAATGATACAGCGACGCGCGTTTGAAAATATAGGGACGGAAATCGTTCCGGAAGGCTACATCTACTGAATTGCGCAGCGCTGCCGCTCCGCAAGCCATTTCAACGCAAGCCATCTCGACGGAAATTATAGCCTGCGCCTCAAGCCGGGCTGACAACAACGATCGCGCGGTGGGTCGCAATCTTTGCCAGTTTCGTGTGGGACGCTACCGATCTGAGATCTGACACAGCAAGACGTGGTCCGCTAGCAGGCAAAGATGCAGATCGGAGATCACCGTAGTACCGTCGCCCCGATCCCGTCACGCGGCGCAGCGTCAAAGGATCCTCTGCATAGCTTGTCTGGCCGGGCACCTCACACTTGGTAGCGCTGCACGCAGGCGGTGGGTGGGAATCACAACTTAGAGTCTCAGCTTCTGGTAAGTCAGGCAGACGTCAAAAGCAGCAACACTGATATAAAATGGCTGACAGAAGCTAAGCAGAAGACACGCAGATGCTAACAGGATCGCAACAGCCAGTCCGGAAGACCAGGATCAAAGCTGTGATGCTACTTTAAGCACTGGCTGACTTACCAGAAGCTGAGTTTCGACGTTGGGAGCGATGCGGTAGTTCACGCTCGTGTGTTAAAGTGTTTCGAGAGGTATGCACGTGACGTTTTATAAGGAGCTGCTGTATTCGGCCGAGGTTTTGGCGCAGCTGTTATGCTGCGTCGCTAGACTCAACTCTCAGATCGCTCTGAAATCCGTCTCAACTTTGGAACGCTCTAGGCTCTCAACCTTTTCCCATCATCATCACCCTTCCTCAAGACCGCTGATTTTGCCAAAATGGTACGCATCACATAGCCTGTTCAGCAATCAGGCATCAGCAGCCGACAAACCGACAGACACGGTGCTCCTACCTGCACAGCATCTGTATTATGTTGCTTCCGGCGATGGGCTGTCCAACCTTGGCAGCACTGAATCGGATGCTCGAGGCAACGGCGGTGAGGGGAGGGGACTGGCTTGCTCCCAGGCAATGACTGCACTCTGTCGCTCGCCATCGCTGCCTCGCTTCCGCTTTCGGCTCTCCATCGACCGCGACTGTCGGCACTTTGTGGGCAGATTCAGTTGTCATGACCCCTGCCCACGAAGCCTTCATGTCCAACTTCAGGGATGCGGCATCGCACACGCCAAGCCGAAAGAACTCGGTCATTTGTCGGCCCGAAATTGCTTGAGCGATCGAGCTTTTCGTGGTCAATGTATCACCGAGGCACTTTTGTTTTGAGCTGGTTGTGCGATGTCTGCTATTAGAGCACCGAGTCTGGCCTTTCTTCGTCGCTGCGCGATGTCGGTTGCTTCGGCACTTCATCCACAGCACAAGGAGCTGACTCGTCTCAATGACCCCCGTTTGCCTGTTCGCTCTTCTGCTTTGCACCTTGTTTTCTTGCCGCTCCTCTAGCCCAAAGCCAAGACCGGATCCGCCAAGAAGCCTGCCGCCGCCCCTTACACCAAGGGCAAGGCTGCCAACAAGGCCCCCAAGAACCCTCTTTTCGAGAAGCGCCCTCGAAACTTTGGTATTGGTACGTCGATGGCCCAGCATTTTCGTATCTGCGTACTTGGTTGGATGCATTGACTAACTGATCTACTTGCGACGTGATTTGCTCTACACAGGCCAGGATATCCAGCCTCCTCGTGACCTCTCCCGTTTTGTCAAGTGGCCCGAGTATGTTCGACTGCAGCGACAAAAGGTGATCCTCAACCAGCGATTGAAGGTCCCCCCCGCGATCGCCCAGTTCGCCAACACGCTTGACAAGAACACCGCCACCAACCTGTTCAAGCTTTTGAACAAGTACCGACCCGAGTCCAAGCAGGAGAAGAAGGCGCGTCTTGATGCCGCCGCTAAGGACATTGCCGACGGCAAGAAGGCCGACCCCAAGGCTGATGGCAAGAAGCCCCTTTTTGTCAAGTACGGTCTCAACCACTGTGTTGCCCTGATCGAGGCCAAGAAGGCTTCGCTCGTTGTCATTGCTGCCGACGTCGACCCCATTGAGCTGGTTGTCTTCCTTCCTGCTCTTTGCCGAAAGATGGGCGTCCCCTACGTCATTGTCAAGTCCAAGGCTTCCATCGGTGCCCTTGTCCACAAGAAGACCGCCGCTGTGGCCCTGATCCAGGATGTCCGATCCGAGGACGAGCGAGAGCTCGCCAACCTCGTCTCTGCCGCCAAGGCCAACTACCTCGACAAGGCCGACGAGATCCGACGACACTGGGGTGGCGGAGACCTCTCGCAGCGATCCAACCACAAGCTTGCCAAGCGAGCCAAGATTGCTGCTCTCCAGCCCAAGCCCGTCTTCATTGCGGCTCCTGCTGCTCCCGCCAACGATGACGACGAATAAGCGCCTTGCGCTTGTTTGCCGTCGTCCCCTTGTGCCTCTCCCTCAAAAGCTGGACCCGATCCGTCGGTCCATCACCCTCCTGGCGGATGCTCTTCCTCGATTTGTAGGATTGCATCCATGTATCGTACGCATCTAGATCAACTCTGATCTTTATCACGCACGTAACCATCGCCTCTTTTTCTCGCCCTTCTGTACAATACTTTCATCTGTGCTTTCCGAGGCAAATTTGCATCTTCTTACGAGACCGACGGCGTTGGTTTACGGCAGGCAGGGTCGCCCTGGCGTATAACGTATGAGAACTAGGCCCAACGCACGGACCCGGCTGCTGCGTAGGGCTCGCCTTTGCGGTTCAGAAGGCTCCGCGCTACGAAGAGGAGTCTTCCTGCGGCGTCACCCGTGCGGGACCGTACGCAGACGCACATCCGTTGGAGGGCACAACCGTCGGTTGTCACGCTAGCTAATGCAACAGCGTCCAGTTGCTCGGTTCCTCCCCCTTCCGCGCCGGCGCGGTTGATGTAGAAGGAGGCGAGTCGAGCCGGCCAAAATGAACAGCGAAAGCGACACGCCCTCCACACGCACGCGTAACCTCAACACCTTTTTCCCTTGGTTGTGCACCTGGTTTTAGCTTTGTTTCATTCGAGCTGAGCCAGAAATATCACAGAGTGAGGAAAGAAGACACCGCCTTCGGATGCGCACACGTCCTGAACCTTGCTGCGCGGTTGCAAGACAACGCCTGCGCTACGGCACAGACGTGGTGTGTGGGAGGAAGCGGGCCAAGATAAAAGCAAAGATAGCATACGAACGAGCGCGTCGCTGCTTGCGCCTAAATGCGGATGTGAAGAGCGGAGGGCAACAGCGGAAGCTTGCTCTGCTAGGTAGCAATCCCAGGTGCAGCGCGAACCGGTGGCAACGCAGCGAACGCCAGCAAATAGGCCATCTTTGGCTCCTAACGCTAAGGGCATGGTCTTGCATACGACCGCTGCGTTGGATTTCCAGAGACTTTGAAAATGAGCCTGCCGTTTCCAAGTGGCTTATTGACTTGATGAGGTCGGCCACGCTTCAAGGCGGACGCAGTGGAACAAAGGAGAGATACTTTGGCCCGATCATCACAAGCAGGCACGCCAACCATTGCTGCGCTCAGCTATTCCTAATTCACATTTTCGTGCGCAAGTGAACAGACGGCCCATCCACGCCGCAGCTGATGCCGACATCTGTTTTGCAGCAACTATCGTGCGACTGCGAAGCTTGCTTCGGCGCCTGCGATTCCACCTTGGCCAGCTTGGGAAATTGCCAGTAAGCAATCACAGAATCACAAATTGGGAATGGCTGGGGTGGAGCTATGCGAGAATAGTAACACGGCCGTTCGCATTCAAGCGAGCCAAGGGCTGGACTAGCGGACTCTCCGTAAGCGTCTTTAAAGAACCTTTGACTCACCTCGTCGTCCGTTTCTTCTTTACCCCTCGTCCTCGCCCTGGTCTCCCTTGATCGACCCACTTTGTCTCCACCTAAGCGTCGGCGCGGTGCTAGGACGGCGAAGGGGCCACTTTCCCTCCCACTCGACACTCTTCTCCTCTGTTTGCGACGTGCTTGGCCGACATTGTAGGACGTGCCGAAAAGCTATTCAAGGGCGTTCGCATCGTTCCGATCAGCGTTACTCAGCGTTACTCTCACTGCTATTCCTCCCCGCTTGTCTCTTCCTGTGCGCGAGATCCTTTCCGCATCCGTTCTCCAACTCAGTTTTGGGTCGTCGCCAGTGTATCGATCCTGAGCAAGCGCTGCGGCTCTGGGTACCAGCTTCCGGTCGGGTTATTTTCAAGCTTCTTGATCTCTCAGTACTGTAGCTAGACATCGCTAGTAAGCGCTGGCGCTCGCTCTGGTGGATACTCTTTTAGCACTGCCCTTGTCGACAGCTTGGCTGCGTTTCTCTTTTACCACGAACTGCGCTCCGCTAACGACATATCACGACCACGACGCACCTTTAGCAGCGTTTCTCAAACTGCTGCTTGCTGATCGATAGCAAGAACCCACCATTCCTGATCCGAGGGGAGGCTGCTGCGCTAGAACGAGACCTGCTCTCGTTCTCCACTGCCAACGCTCCTCATCCTGCTGCCGCATGAAAGCCGTGCCGAACTTCTGCTAGTCGCATCGCAACTGGGCAGTCCGCTTCCTGTGTCAACGGTGGTCGATCGAGACCGTCACGTCGTTGCCGCAACCCCCCAGATCCAACAAAGAAGGACGCTGGATTCTACCGCAGTGCGCGACCAGACTGTCTTGTCCCGCTCTCTTGTTACCCCTTGCATGCCCGATTTTGCCACCTTGCAAAGTGTCGAGGGCCCAGAGGACGTCTCCGCGCCCTATGTCGACCGAGCTGGGCTTGGCCCATACATCCATGGACGACAAGGCGGTCGCAGGCCAAACGGGCGTCCACCTTGGTCTTGGACTACGCAACCAAAACGCTACTCAGCTCGGCGACGTGACCAACACCGCTGTGCCCTCGCGCATCTCGTCCTCCTCGCAGCCGTTCGCCGCTGCTAGCCAGGTGCACAATAGCCCGTTCTCGCAGAGTTCTATCGGGATCGGTAGCCACACCCCCTTCGACCCTTACGCGCATCAGGCTATTGACCAGCAGGGGACGGCACATCCTCACCTCTTCTCTCATCACTCCTCTGGTCCTAGCCATCCCTTTACCCGCGATTTCGGCGCTACTGGTCACGGCCAGTATCATGCTGATGACTCGCCAGCCTCACAGGTCGCGCCTGGACCTCGTTCTGGCGGTAGACAGGCCCCTTGCCACAGCAACGGGACGACTATCAACACGCAGGCCGCGCCGAACAGTACATCCAGGCCTATTCGGGCACAAGAGACCTCAAACATGCCGTCGGCCGACCCAGGCTCGGATCAGGGCCAATGCCTACTTGTTGGGTCTTATCACGGCGCCGAGGCTGCCACTGTACGCAACGAAGCGTCGACTGGACCGCCTGTGCGCCAGGCTCACACGATCGAAACAGAGATGGCTGATACCTCACCCTCTGTGGACAGAAAATCGGCCAGATCGCATCCGCCTTCGCCCTCCTTCAGGCCACGACAAGACGCGCCAGAGCTTGCTCCGAGGCCTCATAACCATCGTCATTTTCCAACGCATCGTCCAAGCCAGAGCCTAGGGCAAGCAGGAGCTATGATGACTGGCAGCGCTGAACGCGCTTACTTTGACCACGCTCACGCTAGTGCTCCCGTATCACCATCCGAAGGGATGAGTCAAGCCTCCTTTGCCAACTTTTTCCAGTTACATCAACGTCACAATGTCAGTCCGCACATGCAAGATCATGTCTTTCCCGGCGCTGCAGGTCAGCTAATGCCGCTTGGCCAAGACAACTTTGCCAGGTCCTCGAACCTGTCTGTGCGCTCTACTTCTCCGTCCAACAGTATGGCATCGACTTCCCTCACCTCCATCTCTCCGCTTGGCAATGGGAGAATGAATGCTGATGGCTCATTCACATCCCAAGAGACTTCGTTCGACAGCCTGCCGAACGCCGCTTCCGGCTCGATGAGCCGCGCGTCTTCCACCTCGGAAGAGCTCTATTTCCATGAGCTCGGGGTGATGGGGCTTCCTGCTTCTATGCGAATGTCCAAGCAGAAAAAAAAGCTCCGCAACATTGACAGAAAGTTGATCTGCGACTATTCCGAAGCCAACCCCACGGCCAAGCAAGATGCGATCGCCCTGCACTTTGGCATCGAGCGTAGCACCGTCAGTAAGATCTTGAAGCAAAAGGAAAAGTGGCTGGCCATTGACCCCGCCAGCGATGCCGCACGCATTGCCAAGCATCGAGCCGTCAAATTCCCAGCCGTAGAGGAAAAATTGACAGGATGGGTTGCAGCATTGAAGAGCGAAGGCACCCCGATTAGAGACTCCATGATCCGTCAAGAGGCGCTCCGCATTGCCCGCGAACTCGGGCTGGGGGAGGACAAGTTCAAGGCGTCGGGTGGCTGGATCGAAAAGTTTCGCGAGAGGAATCAGATCCCCAAGCCACAAGCCGCAGAATCGCTGTTGGCATCCCCGCATATCCCGGCCCAGCCCCCAAATACGCTGATTCCGGCGCCGGCAACGCCTGCAGGCGCAACGCTGGCATCGATCGAAGCTCCAAGCCTGTCGGATCCGACCAATTCCTCGCCTTTTCCCTCTGACGTGCACATGCAGACTACGCCGAGCAAGGAGCTCCGTGAGACGCCGCAGAAGAGGTCTAGACAAGATAGCGATGCGGTGGCCCACTCGGTCAGCCTATCGCCCCTCCATAACGACCTGGCCAGGATGCAGTTTCACGGTCTCGACATGGGGACAACGAGGCCTGCTCTCGATCGACCATCCGGCTCGCTTCTCTTTGGAGACATGTCTGGAAATGGAGGCGAATTGAATGCCATGGCAGACCAAAACGTCGGCATCGGCTCCTCGGACCGAGATGGTCCAGAGCATGCTGCTCAGCCGCGCGCCAAGACCCGTTTCGACGCATTCTCTCAGGAAAAGGTGACTGGTCACAAACGTAGACGCTCCGAGCTGCAAGGGCTGTCAGAGAGTGGCACTGGCCTTGGCACCGCCTTTGAGCTATCCAGTCCGTCCTCCACAAAGCAGCCTTCGTCATCCGATACCCATAATGGCGATCCTGGTGCCGTCGACGACGCCTTGAACGAGCAAGCCGAAGGGATAGAGTTTGGCGACGCCACGCCATCTACCCGTCGAGGCGCTATCCGCGTTCAGCCAAGGCGGGCCGCTGCAAGGCTGGCGCGAGAGCATCACCGTCCACAGACCCCCTCTCCGCTGTCGATCTCGCCCGCTGAAAACACCACAGGCTCTCGTGATCCCGCCGAGACGATGGATGCCGAACTGTTGACGGCGGTCACCATGGAGCGTATCCGAGCCCTGCAGGCTCCCAACGGTGACTCCTCCATCATCACGGCGGAGCAAGCTCATCAGTCCTTGGAGACGGTTCTCAAGTTTCTTAGCGAGCAGCCGAGCAATTTTTTGCCAGCAAATCACTTTATCGTCTTTGGACATTTGCAGGCTAACATCGAGCAGCTGATCCGTGACCGATCTCAGACCAGCTCTGACTCGGACGACAGCCGATCCCCGCCAGCTTCCCAGTCGACATCGCCCACGGCTTTGATCGACCCTTCTCTGACCAGCGAGGTCTAGGTCGTACCTTTCGGCAAATGACCATAGACGTCCGGTCTTTTGAACAGATGCGATGTCCATCGTCATACACGGCGGAAAGGTCCGCCTCGGCCATCTACAAAAAGCGGCATTTCTGGCGTTAGCTCGAAAAACGTCCTGAACGTTCTTTCGCAAGGCCATTCGGCTTGTAGCAACCTAGCTCTTGGTCTTGCCATTTGTGACCATGGTCCAGGCATCTCTCACTCGACATTCCTTTGTTTTAGTCTACCACATGGCATCTCCCAAGCCTTTCCAAGCCTCCTCCAAGAATCTACAGCAGTCGGACAACGATCTTGTCACGGCAATTCCGTCGACGTCGGCACTGTATCATGGCAGCAACTACTACTTTGTTCTTCGACCTCAACTCAGCACCATAGCATTGCATCGATTTCTTCATCCTATTGAATGCTCGAATATGTGGCTTTGTGCGTCCTGAGAGTAGGAGTGGTAGCCTTGGCATGGCTCAAGTCTAACAGAATTCGGTGCTTTAGCTGAAATCGCGGACTTCGGATCCGAGTGTTGCCTTGGGAAGCGTTGGAAATTTGCTGAGAGCGCCTTGCAGACCACACCACCACCTTGCTCACCATCATCCGAACCCGAGTTTCCTCCTTGTGGACCTTTTTCTCCATCCAAGCGTAGTAGACGCCGCTTAGGGCTGGAGTACAATGTCGCAGTTTGTGGGCAATGTAAGTGTTTTCCGTCTTTGCCGTAGCGAAGCGTGCCGAGCTGACGGGTTCTGTTGCTCGCCTGGTCACGACGGCTTTGGCCATCTGCAGTCGTCGTTGGCATTTGTCCGAACATGGCATGCCGTGAGCGCGCAGGATAGGGTGCTTGGTCCCTTGGCTGTCAACATTGCCAAGCTGCTGATGGGCAAGCATAAGCCCATCTACGACCAGTCCAAGGACCTTGGCGACTATGTCGTCGTCACCAACGCCAAGCAGGTCGTCGTCACCGGCCGCAAGGCGGACCAGCGGGTGTACCGGCACCACACGATGTTTCCCGGCGGGCTCAAGGAGATCAAGTACAAAGAAATGATGGAGAAGAAACCCACCGAGATCATCCGCAACGCCGTCAGCGGCATGCTGCCCAAAAACACGCTCAGGGACCGCAGGCTGGAGCGCCTCAAGGTGTTTGACGGCGACGACCATCCCTATGCTCAGAACATTGTGCGGAGATACGACCTGGCCGCTTCGACGGCGACCCCGGTATCAAAAGTATAGCGATAGCTCCGAGCAGCCACCTGTCCGTAGCTCCATGCAGCGGCCTGTCCATAGCTCCGAGCAGCGGCTCGTTCATAGCTCTGTACATGTTGGATCGTAGGCGCCTCTGCGCTACGCCCCACTCCGCCACACCCTTTCTTGTATCACTTGTACTTGTACCTCTATCGATCTACATTGGCCTTTTTTGTCGCATCGACGCATCTATGTGATTTGCGCGTCCGATGTTGCCTTGCCAGCCGCGGATCTCTACCTTTGCAAGCTCGTCGCCCGATCTCCGGATTTTGGCCCATGTCAGATTTGGATGATCGGGCTGGACGTAGGTGGAGGTCGGCCAGCGGTTATAGCTTTGGCTTCGCTGCAGGCTGGTTTCGCCACCCTTTCATCATCACTGCACCATGTCTTGCTCTCGTTGTCTAACTGCTTCTTTGGGGTCGGCGAGACAGCAGAATTCTCGGGCTCCGGGGCTTGCTTCGGCTTTACGCGTTGGTCTGCGCCACAAGTCTGACCAGACCTCCAGGCCCGACGCCTCGCCCCTTGCCAGCACCGCCACCCACCCGGCCAAGGCACCAGCGCCCAGCTCCCAACAGAAGCCTCCCTCGCAGAAGAAACCTCCGGGAAGCCTGCTGAAGCGAGACCAGGAGCTGCTCGACAAGTTGCTGGAGCGCGAAGGCGGCTCCGCCGGGGTGCCTATCGTCAATGGAAAGTACGAGGAAGGGCTTGGTCCCGAAACCAAGAGAAACATGTTCCGATACATCTAGTCCGCGCTGAACCGTACCGCCGCCCGCTCTCCATCCGTTCTATCACGCCTCTATCACGGCTCTGGCAAGATCCGACATCGGAGAATTTGTGACGCGATGCCGAGCGTTCCGCCGCTCCTAGCACCCCATCCCTACCCGGCGCGGGACAAAGGCCGACCGGGACGTCGTTCGGATTCTCTACCGTATCCCTCCTCGTTGGGTCTTGACCAGCATGTTCATTACGGAGTGCAGCGTCTATAGGCGTCAGTGTCGAGTCGAGCCGCTCCCCGCCGAACGCAACGCCCAAGTGACTGAGCCTCCACCTGTGACGCAACTCTGAGCTTGGCAGGGCACCCGTCACTGTTAGATTGGGTTCTTTTCACCCGGCTCCCATCGCTAGGAGGCCTTTTCCTACTGATGTCATATTATACGAGAACGAGAAACCGGGAAGCTAGGTATGAACACGGCGTGGTATCGGAAGGAAAGGGAGAGGCGGGGGCAGGACTATCCCTGGTGCTGGTGCTGCATTGCGCTTCCGGGCACGATTTCGCCGTAGAGAGAGACAAGCGGCTGCATCGGAGATCGCATCCGTGCGCTCACCCTGATGCTCTGCGGTGGGATGGGTGGTGACTTCGAAGGGGCGTGTTGCGCAGACATGCGCAAAGCATGGGCGTGAGCCTGCGCCTCGTGCTGCGCTTGGGCGTGCGCCTGGTAGAAAGTGTGCGCTTGCGCTTGTGCGTGCAGGTTGTTGGAGCTCATTGCGTGCTTCCTGTCGTGCAGATGGCCCATGGTGGGGCTTGCCGGCAGCACGACGTGGGCGGGCGGCGCCAGATTCTGCATCGAGGCCGCATGATGTAGCGAGAGCGGCGGCTCGGGAGGCGGCAACAGCGACGCCCTCCGCTGCGAGATGGGTGGCGAGGTGGGTCGCAGGTTGCCACTAGCTCGGTGGGTCCATGCCAGTGCCGGTGCCAGTGTTGCTGTCGAATGCGAGCGCGGGGGGTCGGCAGGCAGCAGCGTGCCGGTGGGCGCGCTTTGTGGCGAGCCGACGGCGGATTCAGGAGGAGTGAGCAGCGAGTGGCGCGAGCGCTGGCCCTCGGCCAACGTATACATGCCGCTCGTCGGCGGTGGGGCCGGATGCAAGGCTTGCAGCTGCGCCAGACTGGCGCTCAGATGCATCGCTTGGCGACCGGAACCGGCCAGCTCGGCCAGGTGCGGCGAGCTGCTCAGCCGGCTCACGGGTCGGGACAGCAATGGATTCCCGGCGCCGTAGTTGGGCTCGGCGAGCAAGACCGACTGCCTCGTAAAGCCCCTCCGCTCGCGAGCCTCTTGCAGGATCCGGCGATTCTTCTCCAGCTTGCGCGCTTCTAGCATGGCCCTGCGCTCGTCAAAGGCACGTTCCGCCTCGACTCGGCGCGCCTCTTGCTCTCTGCTTTTGCGATCTTGCTCTTGTCGGTCGCGCTCCTGCTCCTTTTGTCGCATCGCCGCCAGCTCGTCTTCCAACTTTTGGATCCGCTCCCGCTCCGCGCTCTTTTGTGCCCGGAAGGTCTGCAACTGGGCCAAAGGTACCTCCTCGTCGCTGCTAGCCTCTTGCTCGTCCTCTTTCTCCTGTTCAGCAAGGGATAGCGGGATGGACGCGGGCGAAGGTGGATAGGTCGACGCAGCGGCTTCCGACGCTGAACGCCTAGACAGGGTGTCGCTCGCCGAACCGGGCGAGAGCATGCGCGGGTCGTGAGGTGCCATCCACGGCGCGAGGCGATGGCTTCGGCCTCGAGACGAGGCACAGGGGCGGTTCGAAGTAGCGCTTCGCTCCGGGCCTTCCCAGATTCGCGACTCGGAGGCCGAGGTGAGACGCGAAGCACGCTTGGACTGCCTGTCCCGCGGGCGGAACTTGGTCGTGGGCGGATACCGAGACCTCTTCTCTTCCGCCTCGGATGGCAGCCCGGCCAAGACACGGATCCGGGGAGAATGCGAGATCGACTGGGCCTTGGAGCTGCTTGGTTCCTGCCGCACCATTCCTTCTCCATCATCAAACAAGTGACCGGAGCCAGGTACCAAGATTCCGCCGGGAGCCACTCCCTGCGCGGGCAAAAAGACAGCCGTCCGCTGCTGGAAGCTCGGCCTCTGCGACCAGACCCAGATGCTGTTCTTTTCGTTCTGGCTGCGGACCTGCTGACCTGCCTCGACAGGGGTCTTTCCGCCGAGACGACGCGGTGCAGATTGACCCTCGCCGGTGGCCGCGGCAGAGTGGAGGGGAGCAGAGATGTGGGGTGTCGCCAGCGCCTCTGGGCTCACCATCTGTCGTTGCCGAAGGGCCCGCGTGATCTGGTCTGTGGGGATACTGCCGGTTCCATATCTGCGCTGGAACCACGAGATCTCCACCTCTTGCTCGATCCGCAGCGGGTCTCTTCGCAGACGACGCAGGACCTCGGTGCGGGCTAGCGCCACGCGGAGGTCGCGGGCAAAGCTGCATGTGCTGGCGTGTCGGCGCAGCTGGCCCGCCGGATGGATCGACCGCGGGAAGCGCAGTTCCTCTGTATTGTACAGCACCTCTCCCGCTGCAATGACCGGCACCTGCGTCCGTGCCTCGGCGTCCCCGGCCAGGGTGGATGCGAGGTGGACGTGCACCTTGAGCAGAGTGCAAGCGTAAAGGGCTTTCTTGGAAGGCGTATCCAGCCCTGCCGATTTGGAAGCCGGCCAGCTGCCCGTACGGCGCTCTAAGCTCCCCTCGGGCGAAGACCGCGAGCGGTGCTTGGCCAGGGAAGAGGAAAGGGCGCCGCTGCTTTTCAAGGAAGAGGAAAAGGCGCCGCTGCTCGTGGATGGCTGTGATCGTGTGGGCTGGCTGCTGCCTGCCGTCGACAGAGATGCGCTTGGCGCTTGTGAGGCTTCTTGCGCTGCATTGTCGCTGCCATAGTCGTCGTCCTCATCCGAATCTGTGTTGCGGCGGAAGAGGCCGGTGCGATACTTTTGCTGATGCACAACAGTGTAGGAGGGAGCCGCTTTGTGTGTCCCGTAGGTTCGGGCTGCCTCTTGCGTCAGGATCACACGACCGTCTGTCATGCGTCGTGGCGGGGCCAGCGTGCCGGCGTAGGAGTCGAGCTGCGGGCTCATGCCGCCGATCGAGGCCAAGGAGCTGGAGCGAGCCGGCAAGGGCGCCGCTCGGCCGCCTCGGAAGGAAGAGGCGGACGTCGCCGCCGTCTCGCTGTCGCCGTCGCCCCAACCGAGGACGGCGCGTAAGAAGTCAGAGTCGGCCTCCTCCTCCATGACGGTGGCAATGTCCCGGCGTCCGTCGTTTCTGCTGGAGGGAGGCGCGAGGGCGGCCGCTCGAGGCAGGCTAAATCGAGAAGCAGGGCCACTGCCATACTGTGAATCGCTTGCGCTTGCGTTCAGGCCGCCTTTCCGCGTTTCCTCGTCCGTGGATGCCGCCCGCTCGAATTCGTCCTGCAACGTCTTGGGGCTCACCTCTTCACTGGCTTTCGCAGCCGGCGCGACGACGAGGGGCGGACCTGTGCCGAGACCGCCAGCGGTAAGGCTGGGAAAGGTAGCGAAAAAGTCTTTGCGTCCGTTTGGCAGATGTACCGGTTGTATGGGCGGAGGCGTGGTGGGGGTCAGGGGGGGAGACTGCGCGCCGGTGCTCTCGGACGAGGCCGAGTGCGAGCGGGACGAGAGGAACGAGAGCGCGCGGAGGTTGCTGCTGGAGCGGCGAAAGAGACGCCGGCCTAGAGCTTGCAGGGTGTCCGCGCCACCGCGGGGTTGCTTTGGCTCCTCTTTTCGCCTTGCTTCTGCCCGTGGTTTGGCCCTGGTGGCCATCTCTTTTGGCAGTCTTGTGAAGCGCCGCCTTTGATGCTCCGTGTCGCTCGAGTCGTCGGTCGTCGTGGCTTGCGAAGAATCAGGGGCACTGCGGGATTCAGCCGCCCACAAAGAGCCGTGATGTTCGCGCGAAGAGCCGTGATGATCGCGGGAAGAGCTGCTCTGGCTGTGTCGGGTGCTGGCGCCTCGAGAGCCTTCGGGATCGTGACCGTTGCTGCTAGAGACAAAGGAGGCGACGCTCCGATTCTTGGTGGCAAATCGCGGAGACATGGGCTCTCGCCCGCCGCTAAAGGCGTGTTCCGGCTCGAGCATCGTACTGCTGCAAGGCGGGCTAGGGTCTAGCGCCGGCACCTCTTGACGCTAATGACGTAAGGGATCCCAAAACCGGTCGCAAAGGCCCCAGGCCGCCGGCTCTCGGCGAGGCTGGTGTGCGGAGAGCGCCCAAAGGAAAAACACGAGCTTGCTACGCGCGGTCGTCTCGGGGATCGTTAGCAGACCACCCTGTGCACCAGGAGAGAAGGAGGTCGGAAGCGGTTGTGCTGTGCGCGCCTAGGGAGTGGGATCGACTGCGCCAGGAGGGTCGTTGATCGACTGCGCAAGGAGGGTCGTTGATCGACTGCGCAAGGAGGGTCGTTGATCGACTGCGCAAGGTGGTCGTTGATCGACTGCGCAAGGTGGTCGTTGCGCCAGCTCTGCGGCCTGTGGATGTAGGATCGCCAATGTAGCGAGCTGCGACTGCGTTAACCCGAATAGGCATGCGATAAGGAAGTGGCAAGAACGGAAGGCCTATCCGCGTCGCCGTCGTCGATGGAGACGGTGATACAGCGTCAAGTGGCGGCACTGATGGGAAAAAGCAAAAGCAGCGACCGACTTGACGAGGATGGGGAGCACGAATCCCAGGAAATGGGAACGACGGGCTCGCCGTCGTGGTGGCGCTAGGCATGCTAGCAGAGCCTAGCGTTTCAACAAGGCGCACCAGACGTCTCATGTCAGCGAGCCTGGCTCTGGCCTGGCCCTGGGCCTGGCGCTTGCCCTGACACAGACCCAGACTGGATCTTGGGCAAACGAGCGCGGTGAAGCCAAGGGCACGCAAGGGAGAGAGAGAGCGACGAAACGAAGCGCAGCGGAATCGTTTGCGACGCTACCTTGGCGGCCGTTTCAGCCCAGCCCGCATGCAGCTACACTGCGCATGAGAAAGTAAGGGCGCGAGCTACTGTCGAGGTGGCTCTGCTAGCGTGCGGCGCAGGCGGAATGCCGCATCGGCAAGCCAAATCCACAGGATCGTCAAGGTGCAGATGCCCCGTCGATCCGGAACCCTTTGCCTCCCTTCTCTCCCTCCTCTTCTGCCCCTCTGTCCCTCTCCCTCCTCCTCTGCCTCCCTCCCCCTTGTCTCCTCTCCTTCTCTGCCTGCTCCTCTCCTCTCCTTTTTTGGCTTGCTCCTCTCCTCTCCTTCTTTGCCTTGCCCGTCCCCTTCACGGCCACGGCGACCGAGATGTAGAGAGGGCAAGTGCTCATCCCCGATCGAAACTGCCAAAGCGCCGTGCCCGACATCCGTGTTGTCGCCTCCGTATTGGCACAGATCATCACTGCGCGTTCGATCCCGTTGTCGCACGTTTTCGGCTGTGGAATGCACGATATCCCTTGTGCTAGCGCGCCGTCCAATGCGCCATTGTCAGTGTCGTGGTGTTTGACCGCGGCCGTAATGCAAGGCCCAATGGATGGAGGTTCCCCCAACCCACACATCCCTCTTCTCCTTGCCATCCTACCCCGCCTTTAGGTCCTTTTCCCGTATACAGTACCTGTACATCCGTGCGGAAAAGCATCCCCGTTGCCCAGTGGAGTCAACGCGCATGGCCGGCGCGAACCGCAAATTGTATTCCCCCCCGCTTGCTGTTAGATCTGTCCTCCGCATCACAGCTGCCCTCGAGATGCCTCCGCATATCAAGCACGGCACGCTTCCCCATCCGCCCCCGCTCCCAGCTTCGGCCCTCTATACACCATCCCACCTACCTCTGTTGCCACTTTGGCACTCTATACACACGTGTACCTACCTCTGTTGCCATTTGACTTCGTTGTAGCGAAGGAACCCACCGCCTGCGCGTCACCCTCCTACCCGAGACACAAATGTTTACGCCGCTGCACGCCGTGGTGCGCCCCCACGCAAATCTGTATGCCCACGTCGATCCTTCGATCACAACAAGCTACTCTGCCCGAGTGGTTAAGGGGTAAGTCTCGAATGTCGAATTCGATCGCCGCAAGGCGAGTTAACTTATACGCTCTGCGTGCAAGGGTTCGAATCCCTTGGGTAGCTTTTTTCGCCCACCTGTTAGATTTTGCGATCTTTTTGTTGGTGGAGTTTCGTGGCATTTTTTTGGCTCGGATTTTCAGTGAGTAGTTTTTGAGGTGGGAGAAACTGCGAAGGGGGAAATGCGCCTGCTTCCTTCACTACGGCTGTTGTTTTTGTCCTTCTTTTAGCGACCGTTTTTTTCTTCCTCTTCTCAAAGAGCTGTTGGCTGGCGAACGTGAGTTAGGGTGATGCGGCTAGCTACTCTAGCTACTCTCGCACATACGCAATCCGGCTTGCTTTCTAGCGGAACAAGTGTTGGAGGTCACCGTGCCCCGTGGCGAACGCAGCCTGTCGTGACGACTAACCCCGTCCCGGCCGATATGATAATGATGCGGCCAGCCTACCCCTACCTCGCTAACCGCACTGACTCACACCCATCACTCACGCTAGACGTTTCACTCCCTGGCGTACTATATACCGACATGCGGGCAAAGCCCGTTGTCGCGGTTGCCGTCGAAGTCCGTTTCCTCTAACAAACAGGACAGGTATATACATATGCGTACAGGCGTGTGGGTCTTTTAGTGCGCTGTGCATGATGAGACGACGGACGGGTACGGAATCCTGTCCGTTGTCGTTCATGTACCAAAGTGCGTGGTGCTGGTGGCGACGTCGGGAATTCCCTCGGCCGGCAGTAGGTCGTGAACAGTCGGTGTATCTTTAAACTATTTGTGATGCTGTTTACCAAGTCACGAAACAGCTAGATACGGCTGAACTACAGTCACAATCACATAACAAAGATGAGAAAAAGTGGACCAACCGAAACTTTTGTGAGATTATTTTGCAAGAGATCGACGATGGGGATGTTCGGTCACACTCAAGACTAGTAAGAGGGTAGGTCGCTGTATCATTTCCCAGTATCCAACTGTGTGGCAGGGGTAATAGTTGTGAACAAGTCTCCCGACCATGGTTATTCATGTGGTAACGTGGGTGATGCAAGCAATACTGTGGGGGATCTCAGCTGAGAAGATAGTTACAGGATACGGGTGTTGTATCCTTCGAGTACTGGTTCAACGGCTCAATTTCAAATTTCATCCAACAGGGATGCAGGCAGTGTTACTATTGGTACATCAGGCAGGGGAGAAGACTACCTTGTCGTTCTCGACATGGAGAAGGGAATTTTTGTTCAGCCACCGTGCTACAAATGCAGGGCGTTGTCTCGGAGTACACTTGTCGTAGCCGGTAATGATGAGGCTGGAGAGAAGTCCTGCATGCTGAAAAGCAAAATCAGCCAGCAAAAGCTTTGGATGGACATCGTTCTTTGAGGCCTTCACTGATGGCTTCGAACCGACGTGTAGCGAGAAGATGAATCGCCGTGTCGCGCCACAGCAGTAACCGAGCACGCTGCCAGCCTAGAAGGCGCAGGTCTGGCGATCCCAGGACAATGCTCTTGACATCAAGCGGAATGTGAACTCTTTTTTCAGACTTGATAAGTCGGCGAAGAGGCATTTGGATCGGTCGCCATACAGCGTCAAGGACATGCTCGCACTCAATAAAGCCATGTGCTGCCGAATCTTTTACTAGCCCGCAGAGCATACAGTTCGTGACTCCGAAGACGTGAGTTTGGTTGTATGTATCCACAGAGGGGGCCGGTTCCTCTTGGTTGTTGATGTCGTCCTCTTCCTCGGCGCGGGCAAAACTTTGATAGGGCTGCGGGTCTGGATCGGCCCTTTCCAGAACCGAAGCGTCGGGAAGATGGCGTAAAATACGCGGTTTCTGAGCCAGCCAGACTCGACGTTGCAGAAAAGAGGTAGACGTTGGACTGCGCCTCTGTCGAAAGGAGAGGGTGGCGGAGCGACCATTCCCAAACCTATTTCCGTTCCTCGGGCGTCGCTTCAAAGTCCCAGTCAGGGCAGACAACCGATGCAGACGCCGACAAGAACGAGCGCGCATGCTTGACCGTGTATTCGCCAGACGGCTTGCCTGCCAGCGTCGCCCATCGCCACGGAAAATGTAGATCCAGCGGCTCGATGACAAAGGGCCGGTCATGTGGCCTTGTATGACCTTTACTCTTGGACAGGTCCTCATGTATAGGGTATTTCTAGAGATGTCCAGGAGACGCTGCTTCACCTGTGGTTTGAGGCCTGCTCCATTTGGTTCCAGAACTTAGAGAACATTAGGCCAGCCGCAGCTGTAATTGCGTTTGCATCAGCAGGACTTTTTGTTGGTCGAAAGTTGTACCTGACCCCGCCAGTGGAAGGAGGAACCGATGGCCAGGTGACCATATTTGGATGCTGTCTTTTCCCACACCCCTGTGAGTTATACTAGAGTATATTGGCCCAGCACCACAGCCCAGCATGTTCCCATGCCTGGCTGACACCTGGAGGTATTTCCAGAAATGTAAAGCCATACATTTCGTGATACCTGCAGCGGTCGTGCGCCTGATCCCAAGCACTGGTCGATATGATAATGATATCGACTGAGTGGTCTTGATTTGACTGTGTTGCAGTCGATCGACTCAATGAGCAAGGATTGAGCGAGGTGTAACGGGTGTGCTCCTAGTAGTCTTGTCCTACTAGGAAACCCGCTCGACAACCCCGTTGAGGGAACTGGTGGGA